>JABUQX010035697.1:0-30943 GCA_015478945.1 Trachelipus rathkii | reverse complement strand
ATCTATCCTCTTACACCCAACTATCTGTACTAACTATAATCACCCTGTAAACACTGATGTTTACATTAGTATTTCGGTTCAGGTGTAAATGATCATCACCCAACAGCTGAAATTGCATTCCCACCTAAATGCGAACCTATAGCTACGCTAAGTCATGGCCCCTGTAAAACTAACATCAATGACCTTCCACCAACAACATTTTCAACAGACTGCTTCAAACATATCTGGTCCGTGGAAAAAAGTTTTCATTCAATAAACCTTACTTCTATTATGACGGTCCATTGACTTTTTAAGTTTCTCTACAGAGATGTGCGTTATGTCCGTTATAGTGGTCTTCCTCTTCTTATTAGAGGGATTCATTCTCGAAGGACTAGTCTGGAATGAATAGTCATTATTATTATTTATGATATATTAGACAATTAAAATCAAGTTTTCATACAATTAGGGCACTATACCAATATATTAGTTTAACATAGTATTTCTCATTCCATATATTAAATATATTTATCCACACAGTAACAACAACAACATACCATTTTTAAACGGTGCGCTGATAACGTCACGTAGGATGCTTTTTACTCAAATGTATGGATGTATATTCAACACGTTTCTGGAAAAGAATCACTTTTTTTTTTTAGACATGTGCATTTCATTTTCCTTTATTCTTTAATGAATAATGTATTTAATTACTTACGTTGCTAATTACTTGATTAGATGTATTACAATTATTTTAAATGAGGATATATATATATATTATATATATATATTTATATATATATATAAGTATATTAATATATATATATATATATATATATATATATATATATTATATATATATATATATTAAGAAAAATCTTTTGCCTTGTTTTTAATAAGTATTGTTTGAAAAATCTTCATGTGTAGATATAAAAAACTTGGATAATGATACAACAGGACCTGACTAAATGAGTCTTAAAGTGTTGATCGTAAGAGCTCTTGATTATGAATGTCCCATCGAGTAGCTCGCTGATTTATATATAACTCAGCTCCCAAGTCTATACAGTGTTGCCAATTCACCTCTGTATGATACGCAGTTGCCAGATCTACCAGTTTGTTTAATAAATATAATAAGTATTGCATCACTTTTTTGCAAGTGGATAAAACATAAAATCATTTTCATGTTGAGTTGAATATTTTCTGAAAGGGGGCGTGAGCCTAAAAAAGAGATAAGCATAAAAATAATTTCAGTGTTACTATTGCGTAATGTTGTGTGTGTGTGTGTAATGTTTTTGTGTGGTGTGTGTGTGTGTGGGATGTTTATGAGAGATTGGGTGTGTGTGTGTGTGTGGTAATAATTGATAATAATAATAATAATAATAATAATAATAATAATTTAATAATAATATAATAATAATTAATAATAATAATTAAACTACTGTTTAAGATAAAAAACATATTTAAAGTAGAGGAAAAAGGGGAACAAAGTATAACTAATTTACCCTATCTCTGTGTCCAAAAAGTTATTTGGAAAACAAAGTAATAAATCTCGTTACCTTCACGTGTCAAAAGATATTGTGTACAAAGATAAATCTCGTTGCCCTTCTCGTGTGTCAAAAGAATTGGGGAAAAGTAAAAGTATCATTACCCCTTCTCATCGTGTCAAAAAGATATTGGGAACAAAGGTAAATAAATCTAATTACCCTTCTCATGTGTCAAAAGATATTAAGATTAATGAGTCATTCCTCGAATTTCATTGGCTGACCCGTGATGGCGTAGCAAATACAGTTCTCTGATTGTTTACCCTTGAGCGTAACAAGATTACGTAATGTTTAGGTGTCGGATGGAGAGCAATTTACCTACCAATGTTTTAGTTGTTGGTCTGCAGGCAAAGTGATCGCATGCGTTATTGGTGTTGTGAGATCTATGTGGAATAATAATAATAATAATAATAATAATAATAATGAATATATAATAATAATAATAAATAATAATAATAATAATAATATCTAGAGCGATTGTGTATAGTAAAGATTGAGATTGCTATGCCGACTTCTGCTGGTAAGTTGAAACTTCTAATTTTAGTTACCTTGTTAATGAATGCTGTATGGTTGTTAGGTTAGGTTGAGTTAAATTTTTTGTTTAGTTTTCAATATTACAATGTTAATGTAAAATTAACATTAATATTTTAGAGATATGTTTGAAAAAGTGTTGTATATTTTCATTTAACTTGAACGTTAAATATATTTAACAACAACAACAACAACAACAACAACAACAACAACAACAACAACAACAACAACAACAACAACAACAACAACAACAACAACAACAACAACAACAAACGTAACATTTCAACAACAACAACATCAATAACAAAAAAAAAAATACAAAAGCAAACGCAACATTCCAACAAAAACAACATCAACAACTGCAACAAATGCAACAACAAACGCGACATTTCAACAACAATAGCTATAGCAAAGAATTTATTTTATGATATGTTATTGTTATTATTATATATACCTTGAATCAATAGATCAATAGATCAATAGATCAAGATGCAATGGATCATGGAAGGTAGGAAGATTAGAGTGGGTGGTTTCTGATTTACTGATTTACTGCTTTACTGATTTACTGATTTACTGATTTACTGCTTTAAGGTATGTAAAAATGCAAATTTTTTTAAGTTATAAACATAAAAAGAATAAATTTTTTAGTAAAAACAAAATGTTTAAAGAAATAAAACAAAATAAATAAATTTTTATAGTAAAAATAAAACAAAATAAATAATTTTTTATAGTAAAAACATAATGTTTAAAGAAAACAAAACAAAATAAATAAAAGTTTTTGTGTTATGTTATACAAAATATGACTTGAATCAATAGATCAATAGATCAATAGATCATAGATCACGAATGGGTAGGAGGATAGAGTGGGTGGTTTGATTTACTGATTTACTGATTTTACTGATTTACTGATTACTGATTTAGGTATGTAAAAATGCAAATTTTTTACGTTATAAACATGAAAAGCATAAATGTTTTAGTAAAACAAAATGTTTAAAGAAATAAAACAAAATAAATAAATTTTTATAGTAAAAATAAAACAAAATAAATAAATTTTTATGTTAAAACAAAAATGTTTAATGAAACAAAACAAAATAAATAAAAGTTTTTGTGTTATGTTATACAAAATATGACTTGAATCAATAGATCAATAGATCAATAGATCAATAGATCACGAATGGGTAGGAGGATAGAGTTGGGTGGTTTGATTTACTGTTTCTGCTTTACTGATTTACTGATTACTGATTTAAGGTATGTAAAATGCAAATTTTTAAGTTATAAACATAAAAAATAAAATTTTTTTTAGTAAAACAAAATATTATAAAGCAAACAAAATAAATAAAAGTAATTAAAAAGTTTAAATTGAAAACAAAAAGTAAAAACATAAAGAATAAATGTAAAATAAAAGTTATAAAATAAAAATAGCAAACAATATATTTTAGTTGACGTTTATAAAAAGAAAACGAGATTTGAAAATAGAAATGTCAATCTGAGACTAAACGAATGTTTACTTTAACTCAGCACGCACCGGTTCCAGACCGTGCTGTACCAACTCGTCTTCCTCCTTCTCATTTCTTCTTATGACCACTCCGTGCATTTAAACTTCTTTTATTTCAGTTGTGGAGACCCTCCTCCGGAGGGTTCCAAACACCATTCTTCCTCCTTCCTCCTTCTTCCTCCTTCCTCCATTTTCTCTTATGCACTCCGTGCATTTAAACTTCTTTTATTTTCAGATGGGGAACCCCTCCGGGGGGATCCCAAAGCTCCAGCTCCAGCTCCAGCTCCGATTCCTAATCCTTTCTCCATCTTCTTCTTCTCTTTTATGCAAAATTTCAACCTTCTAAGAAAATTTCCTATCTGAGGAACCAGCACCCTTCTCCGAAGGGGTGCACTCACCCGAAACCTCGATTCCAGGCAAACGGAGGCGGCGGCAGCACAAAACAAAAACAACGGAAAATAGTGATACCTTCGCGCAAACTATTTATTATTAGGGAGGCCTAAAGAACCGTAATTTTTTTTTTTTTTTTTGGGGGGGGGGTGCCAGTTCCAATTGTCAAGTCCGGAATCCAATTTTAAAATACCCGAATCCGTGAATCCTTCCAGGGATTCCAGGATTCCAGGATTTCCATACCCTCGATTTTTAGGGTAACTAAACTATATATATATAATATATTATTATATATATATAATATATATATATATATATATTATATATATATATTATAGATAAATATATATATATATTATATTAAGTATTTTAATTCATACTTGTGCACGTACCTTTTGAAATAAATGACAAAATGACACAGATTTAGCGATTTCAGACCCCGTTACAATGAACTGTGATGAAGATGCCAGATGTTCGATAGAATTTTTCAATTAAGACAAACATATTAATTGTTATTTATTATTCATTTATTTCATTAATCATACTTATTTAATAATTTTCATAAGTAAAATTTTACGCAGAATCTAAAAATGTATTCCTTTTTAGTGTAGCATTAGTAGTTTTTAAGATACATATGACGGCTAATGGAAAGGCTGGCCATATATATATATATATATATGTTTTAGTTACATAATATATATATATTATTATATATATTATTTTATATATATATATATAATATATATATATTATATATATATAGACGAAATCACTTCGAACAGTCATAGAATGGGGGTATTAATTAGAGCAACTTTCCTACGTAGTTGCTTTATTGTTGATAGATAGTGACAAGAAACCAAATATGCATTTTCATTAAATAATTGGATAAGTAATTGATGGGCATATATCAGCGTTAGCACTATTATGAATTACACAGACTAACTAATAAGATACAGCACTAATTCCCTATCCTGAATTGACCTTCCGGCCTTTGGTTAAATCTCACAACTTTCGTAGGGCATCCTCACGCTATGAGGTTCTCTACTAGACTCCCGAGCGTGATTTGGTGGCGTCCTTTCTGGACCCAGGCACCAATCACAGCCTCGTTTGTTGGGCACTCCTTTCCTTGGGGGAGGGAAGAGGCGCCAAACATTTGAATTTCAAATAATGTACATTATGTAAGTATGAAGCAGACCACCATTTATTCAAAGTGATATGCATGAGACTTGCAATAGCCTCTTACAGAGATGCATACACTCTAAGACAAGCTATTGTCTTACAAGGATTCCCTATCGTAATTTCACCCTAGAACTGGTGGCCCTCGAGTGCAAAAAAGGATCTCTGTTTCGGAAATAGGGGTGAGGCCCCTAGTTCCGACTTCACAGAGATACTTTTCACCCTCCTTCGATTGGATACAGGAAATATAAAGTGGAGGAAAGGGGAAGAACAGGTGAAATACTACTTGTGGAAGGATAAAGAACTACAATATGTATATTTAATACCATTTTTAAACACTTTGGTTCTCGTATTAATTACCATAACAACGTCTTTAATCTCTTATTTTCCTCAAGAGATATTTACCTCGGTTCCTCATTTCTTTTCTCTACTTCTTTTATTCCGCGTTTTTCTTGCGGTTTTGAGGGTCAGGACCGAGGTTGTAGAAGATTTTGACATTTCTTAGATTTTCAACTACCACCTTATCTCCCTTTATAATATGAGCGTTGTTGTTAGTGATCTTTACGACTTTATAAGGTCCGTGGAATCTTGGAGAGAGCTTACCACGATTGTACTGTTGACTCTTTACCAGTAGATATTTTGCGTATCTTTTAAATTTCGGGGAACGAACACACTTCTGTTTCGTAAGTTAGTCCTCTGGGAGAGCGGTTTGGCTATGAGTCCTGCCAGTTTTTCAATATAATTATCATAGGATTTTGGTCCGTCTGGGAGAGAAGGGTCTATCAAGCCGTCAGGAATGTTTATATCTTGCCCAAACATCAATTTACTGGGACAGATGCCTGATTCTGAGATAGGAGCGAGCCGGAGTGCGAACAAGACGAATGGTAAAACATCTAACCACCCTTGACTCTCCATGCCGGGCTCAGCTAGCATGTTTTCTAAATGGTTAGAATCATCTTATGGTTACCTCCGCTTTGCTGTTTACTGAACGGTTAATAACTTAGCGGTCGTTGGTATGCATATTCTAACAGTTACACACACTTTCAAATAAGTGTGATGTAAAATTTCCTCCTTTGTCTGTGATGAGGTTGCTGGGAACTCCACACATCGGAATTAGCTGATTAATTAATGTTTTAACAATTGTTTCTTTGGTGATATCCTTTAAGGGAAATGCCCACACATAATGGGAGTACCTATCAATGAGGGTTAATAAGTACTTATACCCTCTACAGACAGGTAATTTCAATATATCACAGTTTAAATCTTGAAACTTGTAGGAAACTTCTTTGTACTTTCCGTAAATAGGGTTTATGCTACGTCCTGTCTTTCCTATTTGACATTGAGGACAACTTCTTACAAGTGCCTTAACTCTCTTATGCATGCTTTTGAATACGAAGTCGATTTTTAGAGCGGTGAGACATCGAGAAATCCCCAGGTGTCCCTGGAGGTGCGTCATCCGTATAATATCATCTATATGTTGATCTGGGAGAATGATTCTGGCATAATTTAATGAGGTATCAACGTAGAGGGAGACTTCATTTTTCTTGTACCAGAAGGGTTGTTTCTTTATGACTAATGAACTTTTTTCTTTATTTTTAGTAATTCATTTTCTTCCATCTTCTAACTGGTCTTTACTAATTTCAGCGTAATTAACTTCTTTCCTGAAGCGCTTTATTAATTCCATATGAGCTTCATTACAGCGCTGAATTAAATTTATTCGTGTATTTTCAGTAAGAATATCATTTATTTCATCTAACTTTTTAGTTGGCGATTTTCCACTTATTTTTAGTAATTCATTTTCTTCCATTTCTATTCTCTTTTCCATTCTTAACCCTTTGGGGTTTAAAGTTCCTTTTTTCTCATGAGAAATATTCCCGGAATTTCTTTTGTTTACAATTTGGTTATTTAAAGGGTCTACCTGTTTATCCTTTGTTGGAACGCCGACCGCAGCACGGGTGTGGTTTTGTTTTATTGTCCGATGATAATGTGCTTTGAGTGTTGGAGAAAGTTCTTGATATTTATACGCGGTTGTAAAGTTCGAACAGGACTCCACGTTGAGTGTGGGAACTTCGCTCTTATTGGCCAGTTTGCCGAAAGGAGGACCAATCACAGCGCTCGTAGGAGAGGGTGTGATTTTTGATGTTTTTGCTTCGTCATTTTGATCAACGTTATTGATATTATTTATTAACAAATATTCTTCTAAGGGATTTTTCTTTTTTGTTATTAATTTGAAAAAGAGACTGTATCTATTAATAAATTTAGACTTCTAGATTTCACGAATATTAAGTTTTTTTGTCGTTCATCTTGTTCTTTTGTATTTGTTATATGAGTTCTCATGCAGTTGGTTTCCTATATTAATATTTTTATTTTGGGAGATGCCGAGTTACTCTTGAAGACTTCGTTAGCAGACTAACAGGCGATTCGCTTCGTCATAATTCTTTCTGTAGGTGAGAGAATAGAACTATAAAATGCAATTGGATGGTCGTCTGGTCAGTTAGTGGATAAAATAACCGCAGCTGCTTAGATACATTTGTGGTAGTATGAGAATTTTAGTAGTAAAGAAGATTTTGTACCGGGGATAGGGGCAAGTTACAGAAGGCATTTTTCAACAAGGCCTTTTTTAATATTTTTCGAAGCCTTATCTGCTATTGAAATTCCAGCAGACGCGGCGTTTGAGTAAGGTTTACCTTATTAAAACATTATTTAGGGGCGCTGTTAGTTCAGAAAATAACGGAACGCTGCTTCGATAAAAGCTTACTCGGCCCAGGAAGGATCTTAATTCTTTGATGGTCCTGTGCTTTTGGGGTGTCTAAGATATCCCCATTTTTCTCGTGATTAGGTCTGATACCGTTTTCATTTACAGTATATCCCAAGTAATCAATCTCTTTTTTGGCCACTTGGCATTTTGCGGGATTTAAACTGATATGTAGATAACTTAACCTTTTTAGCACCTTCTCCAGGAGGATTTTGTGCTCATCCTCGGTCTCTGTGTGAATCAAAACGTCATCCATATAGGCCTGAGTATTCGGTAGGCCTTGCAGGACTGTATCAATGTAAGCTTGAAAGATAAAGGGAGAAGAGACATAACCCATGGGTAGGCTCCTGTAGGTGAAGAACGACGTTTTGAAGTGATGTAAAGTACTTTTGTTGAGTCTGGGCCAATGGCACTGGTAAAAAATGCCTGCGTTACGTCAAGTTTAGTGAAAAGACGGCTCCCCTGCAGGTTGGAGATGGCGTCCTGAAGATGCGGGAGTCCATAGATTCCTATCTCAGCTCTTTTGTTCAACTCTCTAAAATCGGAGATTATTCTGACTCGATTTTCGCTTTTCTGGAGAACACTCATGGGAAAGGACCAGGGAGAATTGCTGCGGCGCAGGACTCCTGTGGCTACAAGGTTGTCAAGTTCTGCTTTTGTTTGAGCATAGAGTTTATGGGGGACCCTCCTTGGCCTAAGGGAGATGGGAGGTCCTTTTATGTCTATTTTATAAGGATAATTGTTGGCTAAAGGGTAAGTGTTGGCTAGTTCTATTAATACTCTCTCTGGAATATAAGCGGCTTCTTCGTCAGTAGTTATTTGGCCGTCCTCAGCTATTAATGCTGTGCTCATTCTCTTATTTTTATTTTTATATTTTTCAAAGATTTCATCCCACCTTTTTTCTTGTTTCAATTTTATGTAGTGGTTTTCCGGGAGATAGGGGTTTACAAATAACTCTGAATATTTCGATAATAACTCATTAAAATTTAAAGAACTATGAGGTACATGCACAGGAGGAGGATGGGGAGAGAGAGAGAGAGATTTGAAGAGGAAGAAAAGTAGGAAACATCATTAATATTAAATTCACATTCTACTCAATCTTAAGGTATTATTTGTGGGACTTGGATCTATAATAAATCTTCTTTAAAATTAATGCCCATCTCAAAAAATTCTTTAAAAATTTATCCTAAAATATTGGTACTTACATTAGCTATATAAAAGGTATCCCGATAAGTACGTCCCAATCCCAGATCGATTTCAATATCTTTAATACCATAGACTGCAATTTTTGAGTTGTTAGCTGCAAGCAGGTATCCTACTGGCGCTTTTTGATGGTCATTAGCATTGCAAGATAAGATATTGCTTACAGAACCACAGTCTACCAAATAATCGATCTTATTTAGTGTGTCATAGACTATATACAAGGTCAAATTGTCAATCTTGCAAACCCTTTTGTCTCCCTCAACAGCGGCTGTAACTATCTTACTGCTTAAGCAGCGCTCGTCATCAGCACTTAAATCAGTTGGGTCTGACAGGATATTTGCTTCATTGCTTCCATTTTCACTTGCATTGTCTATAACACCCCCCCCCCATTTAATAAATTTGATTTAAAAAAGACGTATCCCACATGCAAGGGACTGACAGTAGTAATAAAATGGTTATTTTGTACATTACCAACATTGTTTGAGACATTTGTTTTGAGACCTTTATTGACATCAGTATTATTTAATATAATATTATTGTTTTGTGGACTACTACTACTTTTCATATTTAAAATTTTAGAGTTCTTTAAACTAGAAGGATCATGCATTCCTTGTACATTTGAGTGAATTGAATAGGATTCATTGATAAAGTTTTAATTATTTGTTCATTTTTTCATTTTTTATTGTGTATTTTTAATGGGTTTATATTTTCCATTTGGGTAGTGCTGGTAGTCGTATCTATATTTTGATCAGTTTCAGGATCAATATTGTCATATTGTTTTAATAATAAATTATTTTCATTGTTATTATTATTATTATATATTATTATTATTATTATTATTATTATTATTTATTAATTTCTTTATTATTATAGTAGTAGTAGTAGAGTAGTAGTAGTTCAGTAAGTAGTAGTGTAGTAGTCAGTATTAGCAGTAATAGTATTTTTGCCACTATTCATATTTTAATGTTTAATAGAGTTATTATGATTGATATTATTTTTAATTTAATTCACCACAGCACATTATTTATGTAAGTTGTATTTCATTATTCACATCAACTGTTTGTTAATAGGGTCATTTACACTTGGAGGTATTATTAAATCTCACCTTCGTATTTTGAGAGGATTTTCACGGCTGCTATTTGATGGTAAAATTTGCAGCCTGGTTAGCAGTTTTCCGACGATGATGGGACATTTTGCGACATTTCTCTGGTTATTACTATATAGTAATGGATACATAGGACACTCATTACTCTCACATTTGTAGGCATTGAAGAGATAGCGAGAATGATAGAAGCATAATTGATTGACAGCGTTATCAAATGCTTTGCTGTATACCCATTTGTGTCTGATCCTGAGTAGCGTGACCTACTTTTATCGCGTGTCCGATTTCCTCTCTCAGCTGTGTCTGCTTGGTTTTTAACGAACAGCTGAAAGGAGTGGGCGAGCTCGTTCACTGTTTTGGTGAGGTCGGCCATCTGGCGGGCAATTTGACCTTCACCGCTGCTCTCAGTTTCATGTTTGCGCTCTTGGTTGCGCGCGCTGAGAAAAGGGTAGGCGGAGTCTGTTTCTCTTGTGTCTGTTCTATTACGTACAGAGTTTACAGAGTTCCAAGTCTGTTCTTCGTTTGGTTGTTGATAATTTCTACCTTTTCGAACAATTCTTGTAAAGATCATCTGAAACTTTGACCATTCTTACAAGGTCATTTTCTTCCGCTAATGAATACACTGACATCTGAATATTTTGGGGCATCTGCTCCAAGAAGAGGTCTACGCAATTTAGGTTGTGTTTCTACCAACACATCGACCGCTTTTGCTCCCAACGAACCCTTTATACAAAAACAGCATGGAGAACCTATCCCATGGGCAATTCTCCGGTGCTCATTGCCTTGTTTGAAGGACATCGCGGATACGAATATTCTCAAGGCTGCCGAAGAGGCGTCATAACTTCTTCCATGTTCTTGTAAATTAGTGGACGATAAGCGTTCATCCTTCTGAAGGAAAGGGAACTCTTGAATACTTATGCCGAGACCAAACTATTGTTGGGCAAAATTGGAGCCAACAAACGAACACGTTCGTGGGTATCTTCATATGGTGATTTAGTTGGAAGATCGTGTTGTAGCACTTAGCCAATTTATAACATCATAGGGGTCAAAGGTTGGTAACTGACTTGATGTTAGTTGACTGTACGATTTTAATGGTGAGTCGCTATCATGACGCCGCGTCTTTTCCTTTTAGGCCCAGGAGCACAGATTGCTGGCACCGTATGATCTATCCAACTTCGGATTTCTGAGAGCACGAGAGACACGATGGTCCTCCGCTCATCATCGACGACGGCGCGAACGAACACCTCAGTTGGCCGGTCGAAGGGTAGCTTTTGTCCTTCCCTCTTTTTGTGGACTTCTTAGTCTGAGTCCTAAGAGTCAGCTTCTTGGTAGATACCATTTTCTATGGGCTTGTTGTTGCTGACTGCTTTGAGTCACTTTGTTTAAGCGTTGTTTTGAGTCAACTGTTAGGCGTTGGTTTTAGGCCTAATTTCGAGAGCTTGAATTTGAATTTTCGCTTTCGAAGTAATAACGACTTTCTTTTCTTATTTTTAAAGGAGATTAATAAGAAGCTTTTTCTTCACGTTATTAATTTTGACTCAAATAATTTATTTACTTTATCCAACTATCACTATTTTAAGCACTGAACTGACGAGAAAGTAACGGAATTTTTTTCGATTAATTTGAAATTTTCGCAATTTAGGCACTATCTGACTCTAAATTAAGGGCTGGTTCCCATTTTGTATTAACGTGAATATCGGGTATAAATTATTCGCATCTTATTAAACAATTTAGATCATTTTTAAGTTAACAATTATAGAGGAAAGGAAAAATACCAATAATGATTTTATTTTCTTTATTAATTATTCTTGCCTATAAACAAAAATACGACAGATTTTTTTTATAACCGGTCGTTGTTTTAAAAGGAAAAAAAAAAAAAATTTATCCTAATTGAGATTAATAGTATATTGATATTGATTAAAAAACGTATCAAATTTATTCAACACTCGGGGATGGGCTCGTAGATTTTCGAACATTTCCTTTCTCTTCAATAGCGTCAACAATGATATCTTTCACCAGTTTCCTTCTTCGATCTGTAGAATCGTAATCGCCTTTTGAATCTTTCTTCCTGATGACAGCGTTGATCGTTTTATCCTCAGTATTAAAAACGTTTTTGAAAAAATCTCTACAGACCCTGCGTTTTTCACTTCCGATGCATAAATAAAACGCGTTATTTAAGCCCCTTACGCTACCTTTCGCCGGCTTACGATATTTCGACGCAATTCCCTTGATGAGTTTCGCTAGAAAACTTCGTTGATTCGTTTCGTCACCGAAATTTAAAAAGTTTTTTTAAATAATTTAAACCTAACTTTCGGGGTTATCTCACTCGCGCATCCGTAACGGCATTTTGCATTGCAGGGAGGAACGGGTTTCTTTCTTCGATCCGAAATTTTCCGGCGCACCACGGATCTAATTATTTTTGGTCCTGGATTTCTAAGGCGTTTTTTTTTTTTTTTGATGAAAAATGCCTATATATAATATATATACTATTTGCACTATACTCTATAGTAGCGAACTTATATATCATAATTCAGGGCGATATCACAGTCGACTTTCTTTACTAATCGTGCCTCTCTCTCTCTCTGGCTCTCTCTCTCTATATATATATATATATATTATATATATATATATTTATACAAATAAAAATAATCCTTACAAGAAAATATTAATCATCATAGAAGCTGAACAACAATTATATTTATACTATATTATAATATTATCTTAATATAATATATTAATATATAATATCTTTGTAATCTTAAGTTAGATTAATTAATAGTTTTTCTTTCACACATCTAGGAGACCGGTTTCTAAGTTGATTTCATGATTAACTTTAATTCCATTGACTTTATCTCTTTTCTGGAGAGTTTCTTAACTACTCTCAAATATAATGTAGAATGTTGTTATTCATTTGAATTATTGTTATTTAGTTTTTATTAATATTCTTTGTTTATTTTAGAAATGTATTAATTTGTTATGTATAGTTATTTAAACATATTATTTTATTAAACATAGTATTTTATAAAAACACTTATGTTACTCTAAATTCACATGTTCACACCATTACCGTCGCGCCGATTTCGATTCGGAATGGGGGCAATTCTGAATTGACTGCCAGCCATTTTTTTATTCTCGTTTTGTTAATTCAGGAGGCGTTATTTAATAGCGGTTATTCTGACTTTTTCTTTCTTGTAATTTTCTTGAGTCCCTTTATATTGTAATATAGGTAATAATTTTCAATTTATCTTTTGTCACTTTTCGCGCGCAAAAAAATAAAAATAGTGTATGTAATTCTGTATTGTCAGGGCATTGTATTGATAAAGGTTTTCAAAATAGATTCGTTTCCTGGGATAAATGTTAATTAAAACTCGCTGCCTATTAAGTGCGCGAGTAGGTCCACTTATGGTAGCAGGAGCTGCCCTCATAGGGCTATGACATAATTGATTATATAATATATTAATCGGGCCCATGAGATAGGTAAGGTCTCCATATAATGGCTATATATCGTCCTCTATAATATATACATAGTAGTATGATACGTATAATTATTTGCCTCAATATTCTTCTTAGTAGTATATTTATTTAGTAGTTAGATCTATACGTATCCTTCTTATTATTTCCACTTCAGTATATATAAGTATATATATAGTATATATATAGATTGGATAGGGCGGTGGACTATATTATGATTAGTGTTAAACATGCTGCCATATGATGTGCTAGATACTCTCTTTCGCAGCGGCAGCAAGAAATAGCGCTCTGTGATGCGTGGATGATAATGATTGATATATACCATCTCTGTGCCATGTGCGAGATGTAGTCTCTTATTTTGATGGTATATTTAACTAATATACTATTAAATATTTTTATACTCTGTTTTTATAGTATATATATTACTAGTTTATATATATATTATATATATATATTATATATATATATAGTAGATACTCTTACCTTTTTTATCGATTTAACTAAATAATTATAATCCGTACTATTTATAAATATGTGTTGTTTGCGGTGTGTGTGTGTGATTGGGTTGTGCTCGTAAGTCGAATTTTGGTTATTCGTACGAATTAGTTTCTTCTTATAAGAGAGAATCCTAACTCCGAACGCTCTATCTTTAAAATATAAATGTGTTCGTAGACGCTACGGCCTGTAGTTGCGAACGTCGCGGACCCTAAGTCCAAATATTGCTCACCCCCCCCGAACACATCTTTCTCACCCACGCCTCTCGACGTCTTTAATCGAGAAAGACTGTCTTCCTTATTATGCACTCGCGTGTGAGGGAAATGTAATACATTTTTTTGCCTATCGTGAGTGTAGTTCTGAAATTCAAACACAGGTGATAGGAAGAGTTTTAATTCATTTCTGCTTCAGGCTTTTATCGGAGAAAGCAACCGGAATCTTATAAATCAACGTTTCTAGTTATCGCTGCCTTTTTTCCTGCTGAGGTCTGTTGTTGTCTCAACTTATAGTTTGTTCCTTCCATTAAATGTGATCTAGATTTCTCAGACTTATTGCTCAGTTTAATACACATTGGTTCAGTTTATAGGCGATATATTATTTAAGTTGGGCGCATTAGGTCTATTCTGATTTACCTTTGCAAGGATGGGTCACTCAAGCTTGGGTACACACGGCCGGCCACCCACCCCCTCATTCATGTGTTTGCCCCTTGAGCTTTCCACCGAACTAATAGGAAATTCGGTATCATTATTTCGATATCTCGCTCGTTGGTTGTCTTTGTGATTGTTTCTTGAACTCCTGACTCTCCTCTCGACTAACAATACTTATTTTGGTAATGCTTCGGGTGGAATTTCATGGCATTCAACCGAAGCATTACTGGACTGTAGAAAATCTTCGATTATTTTCCCTTGTTTTACCATGGAAAATCTTCTTTTCAGCTATTTGATTTGTATACCCTTTCGGCTAGAGACTGAACCTCGATATGGTATCTCGTGCTCAGAGATTTCGATTAGTTTCTACCATTTACCTTCAGATTGGGGCGGCGAATTTAATTTAGAAGTTGTTCGGGATTGAATTCCTCTTCACATACTGCAAGCTCCCCTACTCAATTCAATATACGTATACCCAAACGACGATTAATAGACGTCAAGTGATTTTCTGATTATTCCTATTCGTGTTCGCTGTTGAGACTACAAAAATGTGCCTTTAATTTTCGGATATTTAAAAACTTGGGAAAGAAATTCATAGTGATATTAGTTCGTCTTATAAATTGTATGGATAGGCCAATAATTCATGATCTCATGCAAAACGTATTTAATTCATAGAGCTACTTAAATTTATTACATCTTTCAATCAATTTATATGGTAATTGTTTTCGATTGGAGTTTCTATAAGTAGCGCGCATAACGGTCTTTCTCAGAATAGTTCTCAGGTTTTTCTGTCAACGCAAACTGCATTTGTCATAATTCTGAAGCTAGAACCAGAAACAGCTGCATTGAGTGCGCGACTGATGTTTTTGGCATCCCTGAGATTCTCCAATAGCTCGAATTCTGTTGGAGGAATACCATGTGAGTTAGTGGAAATTATAGCCCTTGCGCTCGTGCGAATAATAATCGTTCCTTTATGGTTGCCTACGTGTACACAAGTTGAGAACGGAGGTTTTCACTCATTTGCTCCATACGTTATTGTAATTGGCGTGCCGTTTATAATCTATTCCATCTAAGTATTTTTAGTTATAATTTACCAAATAGCTCTTCCTTTTCTTTTCAACATCATCGCGCCAGCTCCATCGGAACTCTTTATCTCGCGGCGCAACATCCGCAGGCAAAAGCGTCAGGGCGTAAAATCACTCGCTACGCTCCTATAAAACACGTGATGCGTTTAGTCGGAAGTTACCTGCATCAGCTTTTAGAAGAAAGATTATGTGTTATAAATTCTATTACGCATATGAATTAATTTATATCTTAGTTGTAAACATTTTTGTAATTTACCGCCCACGTGTATATACGCCTCGGTATATATATACTATATATATATATACTCATACCATTATACCGCCGAACATTCACTACTCCTTCTCCTCCCTCCGTATTCGTTCACGTAATCACGGTGCAGATCTCTGATGGTTTTGCCGCGATATATATAGATTCGTCCCGACGCGTAGGCTGGCGCCGCTATACCCATATGACAATTTTCTATTTTTGGAATCGACCTAATGTGCTCTCGAATATCGTCCTTGATAAGACTACCGATGGACTTCGGACGTTTTTCTCGCAAGTTTGTGGCGGCGTTGACCCTCCCTCTATCGTTTTTCCTTTCGATCGCAGTCCTGATTAGTGAGGTCTAATCCGTGATAATATATGGAGAGTTTCTTTTTTTGGGAATAAATAAATAATTTATGCATTAACGCTCTCGAGATAACGCGCTCAGCCTCTGCTATCCAGCTGATTTGAAGCGCCCCTTCCAACTAGTTTTTCTCATAAAAAATCAGTTTTTTAAGAAGCGTCTCGCTTTCCATAAACCTTTTTTGGTAGTCAACTTGGTTATTGTGGGTGATTATAAACTGAGACACGCGAAATTTCAAGTCTCTAGGATGTATAGGTGGAGAGCTGTCACGCTCACCCACGGCGGAGACGGCTCGGAACGCGTCACGATCTAACATTATCTTTTGTTCTGCGGCTACCATACGCCCCTTGTTGTTTGTACGCTGTGTTTCGCAGAAACGCGCGCGAATAATGAGAATTAAGGTCTTAATGCAGAGATTCCGGGCGCCGCAAGCTTAACACCGTGCAAATAAGCTACCTGGCAGACGTGCCGACGTTGTCGCGTTTGTCACATAGTTCTGTATTTTTAGCATATATATTTTTATGGTAGGCAACATGTTTATGTAGTTGATTATATACTAACTTATCTCGGAGTTAAACTTATTATTGCTATTTCGCTCCTCTACATATATTATTATTATACTTTATTGTTCATCATAAAATTATTATTTACATTAACTAATATATAGATGATGATACTTATTATTATGTTAAATTGTAATTACCTATTTTTACTATTATGGATTAGAAAAGATGAATAAGCCTTCGTCTTCCCTAGAAGCAACATCTCTACTCTCGCGCGCGCGCTCTGCCGTAAGAGTTAAAACTAAATACTGCATATATAATAAACAGAGAAATCGGTTTTCGGTGTCTTCATCCTCGTAACTCCGAGCTACTCGGACTACTCGTAGCTCTTCCGTGCATTACGGCATACATAGACATATAACATCCAAGTAAAATTCGAGAAATGAAAATATATGTTTTGTATCTATGGTCCCATGGAATACAAGCTACTCTCTGTGAAATCAAACTTCTGTTGAATACGTTTCCTAAAACTGATGTTGAAATTCTGCAGTTTTTCTTAAGAGACTCTTAGTGGCTCCGGCTCCGGCTCTCAAGTCCTTTGGCTCCGACTTATTAATATAGTGAGTACTTTTGTAGATATAACATAAATAACGTTTAATAATAAGCCGAAATTATATAGATCAGTATCATTAATATAATTGACGCTACTCATTTACTGGTATAGAATATACTAATATTTATAAGTGATAGGTCTATACAGGTATACCTGTACGTTTTCTATTTGTTTGTTCAGAAAGTCTATATAAGTTTGAGTCATAATTTCCTCGTGAAAAATACTAATTAATTCGGACTTAATAAATTTTTTTATGTAGGATAGGTAAATAATAATATAATTTTTCTTCTTGAGTTAGATATTTTATAGATTTTCTACCACTTGACTTTGACTTATATCAGTATCCCGTTATTTTGTGAAGACGTCATCATTTGGAGTTAAATTGATAAGTTTATATATATATATACCATTTAAAAAGGTATGTGCGTACTCAGAGATATCAAATCTAGATTCAGTTTTCGGTTCCCTTTTACTCTCTCGAATAAGTCACTAATATATGATATTATATATGTCGCGCTATACTCGAGGTGTAAATTACGCAAAAGCGGCTATACTGGACTCATTATTTTCATAATTATCCAAGTTATTACTATATAGGACTTAAAAATAATACTAATCTTCTCAATCCGATATTGAATACAGTCATATTATTTTAAGTGACGCTTATATATATATAGATAATTGAGTATATATATTATCATATATATATATCTACCAGTGGGTCTAAAGTTATCATATCCTCAAATTTGGCACCCCATTATGGGTGACGTAACCTCGTCTTAGACGAGGTTACGTCTCCATGGTTGACCCCAAGGAAGGGGGGCCCCACCCCAACCCCTAAAAAATTCGACATGTTGTAGAAGGGCTTGAATATTTGGTGAGAGGATTCAGAGTTGGGAATTTCTAGAAAGAGGTTAGAGCTGATTATCAGAGAGAATCTGAGGTGACGTTAATATATTGGCAATCTCTCGGCCCGCAGGTGAATGTGCATCTCGGTGACTCTCAAAAATTGTGTGCCGAGTTTAAAACATTCGAATAACAACAATGTTATATTGTTGTGCTCCTTTTGATAATATAATGTATATTTGTGGTCATGTAGAAGATTTTCTCGATTAAATAAATGGGTTCCGAACTTACCTATTAAGCCATAAATATTAACGATACATATTAAAAATCAAATTAATGAACCTATAATTAATAACTTTATCTTTATGTTTATTTGTTTTATGTTAGGGTTTCATCCCTGTAAAGTGTTAGAACTTTGTTTTAGGAGGTACTCGCTTCTCATATTCTATGTTACGTTTTTGTTAACTTTAGACTATTTTTACTAGACAGACTATGTTGGAAATTAAAAGCTGGTCACTTTGTTAGAGAAATCCTTAAGTTCATTCAAGGAATATTACTGTGTTAACATGGCTATGATGTTGCTTGTAAGACAACTCTTGAGTATTTAAGGACGAGCTAGGGTTTTGCTATGTCGAATCTTTAGGTTTTGCTCGAGGAATAATCTTTTGCTATAGACCTTGCTCCTACCGTTTGATTCAGTGGCTCAAAATTGATGTATATAATCACGTGTATTGAGTCACATTTCTGGAATGAATGTAGTTGTCAGATATCACATATGTTCATAGGATCGCTTGGTATATTGATAGGACTGTTTACCGTGTATCGGTATTAAGGAGGATCATTTGTTGGATAATACTTAGAGCGCACTTAGCTTTTGTTGCGGTCAATGGAATGTTGGAAAAGTGGGGGACTACATTGAGTTTTGTATGCAATGGTCCTGTTTTAGCATGCTGATAATACACCCTTCTGAATAAGTGGGGAATTTTGTCGGAATGTTAGCTATTATATATAGCCAATCACTGTTTAGGACTGTTATTCGTGTATTTTGTACGTTGTGCATTATATTGCTTTAGTTCAGGTTATGATATGTTAGCTTTTATTGATGTGAAACTTTGTTACCTTAACATATATTCGTTATTATCGTATTAAATTTGGTAGGTATGATAAAAGTTTTTATTTAACTATTATGACTATTAGCGCTTAAGTGTACAAAATACAATCGATAGATATTGTTACAGATCACGTTTTGAAAAAGCCTGTGATACAAGGCTTTTACGTCTTGTTATGCAATTAGTTACTATGATACTGCTGTCTATTAATGCTACGAACTTTGTCAATGTTGTATAATGTTGCTATTAATCTCTATATGGTTATGGATCCTGTCTTGGTCGTTAGGTTACGTGATATTTTCTTAGTTCAGCGTTATTGATAGTATTTTCGCTTCTATTTGGAGTGAGCTATAAACTATTTTTATGTCTTGATAGCCGTATATTTCGGGTTAATGGGTATAAAGAACTTTAACTGTCTACTTGGAGATTATTGTCATGTCGTTTAATCTATTAAACTCCTAGCATCAGAAAAAAGTTATGACATTAATCAGATAGATCATATAGAAATCCATGGAAGGTGTGGGTTGAGGAGGGGAATTTGACTATTGAGTTTATTCATGTCATTGTTTTTTTTAGCATTTATAGGTTTATTGTGATTTTTTAAAGCTTTTAAAATCAAGTACACTATTACCCTTTATTCTGATAATTATTATTTCAAAAAGAACTGTTGTTTATGTATATGTTTATGAGAGATAAATACTTTGTTATATTTATTCTGGTGATGAGAATTTTTTGATAAAACTTTTTTGTGATTGCTATCAACTTTGTATTGGGGAATGCTTGATAAATCTGCTTAGGATATGGTATATGGATGGAATCATTGTTATAATTTTTTCAATTATGTTTAATAGTTAAAAAAAACTGTTACGTTAGATTTAATAATTCGCATAGTTAGTATTAAATAATATGATGAGTTTGGTTAATTAGACATAGATTTGATGTAAATAATTAACAATTGTTAATGTAAAAAGAGGGGTTGATTATGTTAGAGATATGCTTGAAAAGTGATGATAATAGGTTACGCTTGTGTATGTCTTGTTAGTTACATTTACTGTTGTTAAGTATGGAACTTTGAACAAAATTTTACTTTGTTAATGTTAGTAAGATTTCCATTCAGCGTTTATTTGTTTGATATGGTTTCATATGTAATTATATTCTCAGTTCTGTATGGTTTATCTTAGCTTTTTATTAATATTGAAAAACCAATAGTGAACGTTAGAATATTAATTCTGTGTTCGGTGGTAGTATATAAAAGACCTAATTATCTTTCTTCGGTACCTTTATTCGAGAGGTTTTTCGATATTTGTCCCGAACGTCTAAAATAGCTGCTTCAAGTACTTATGGATTTGGGGTTTTATCTGATTAGGCATGGGGAGGGACCGAGGGGACGGGTGGTTGATTTTACTAAAATTTTACTTGCGTTTAATGGAGCGGGTTAAACTTATTACACTTTGACTATTGCTAGTCTTATTTCAAAGTAACTTTAAAATTTTATAATGATAGATGTTCTGTGGATATTAATCTTTGTTACTGTCCTTGCAGATCTTATTTATATTGAGGGCTGTGTATTGTTAGTCATTGTGTAAGGTTATGATACGGAATGGATTATGTTAAAATATTTAACTATGTTAATGGTAAAAAACTTGATTACGAGTTAAGCATCATAAAATTTCGCTGCGTCATGGTATAGATGATTAGGACAAGGATGTGATAAAATTTTTGTATAAATAATACTTTATAATGATAGAATTAACGTTAAATTAGCTAAGAGTATTAAAGCTTTTGAAAAACGAAGTATGAGATAGGTTATACGTCTTTGCATGCCAATGTTAGTTACTTTACTGCCTGTTAAGTGTGGAACTTTGTTTTAATGTTAACTGTTTATTCGGGTTTAAGCTGTGTTTAGGTTTGTCGTTGTACATTATTTTCTTAGTTCGGGTCATGATATGTTACTTTATTGATGTGAAAACTTTATGTACGTTAGGGCGTTTATATTCATTTCGATTTGAGATTATTGCAGTTAATGTTATATAAAAATGTTTGTTAAGAGTATTACATGTTAATGTATAAGATATTTAACATATGTTATGTTAGAAGATATGCTGGGAAGTGCTTAAAATAGGTTACGTTTTTGTATGTTATGTAAGCTACTTTACTGTGTTAAGTGTGAAACTTTTGTTAACGTTAACAGTTTATTCATGGTTTTAAAGTGTTGCCTTTCAGTCTTTAATACAATACTCATAAGTGTCAGTAATTATTATGAATCAATATGTAAGCTTTATTAATGTGTGATATAACTTATTGTTACGGTTACTGTGCCTATATTCGTTGATCAAGTTATGATAATATATACAAGGTATACTTATGTATTTGTTAAAATATTTACCAATTGTTATACTCTCTATAAGATATTTCACTTTTGCTTAACGTTTGGATATGTTGCGTGTCAAACAGTGTAGAATAGGTACGTTTTGCGGCGGCTATGTTAGTTTTAACTCATTTTTCTGTTATGTTAAGTGTTGGAAAACTTTGTGTTAATTTTAACCGTCTTCATTTGAGGGTTTGAGACTCATTGTTATTGGAGTTTGTTGTATGCTACATTAATATATACTTAGACCGGATGATGTCTGAGTGTTATTTTCATTTAATCGTTTGAAACCTTATGTTAGCATATATTGTTTGCATCAGTGTATATAATGAGAGACCAGTTGTTTTTAGTGTTATGTTGATCCAAGGAATGATACACGAATATGTGGACTTGCAATTCAATTTAAGTATCTATACGATCGTTTAGGTCATTGGGAGTAGGGAGACTGATGAAGCGCGAGAATCGGACTGACGGGTTGATTTACTTGATTTACTGCTTTTGGCGTTGTAAAACACAGCTATTAACACGCTTTTTATTCACGTTATACTCGAGACTAAAAGCGAACTAAACATATATGTGTACGCCTAAAACAACAGAAGGGATAGAAGTTTTAGATCCGACTAAAATAAAATTAAAAATTAAAAAAGTTTATTTTTTTAAAAAACAAAATCATATATAAGCTGTTTAAATCAAAATAAACAACTTAAAGTAAAAAGTTTATTATGAAGGTCTCCTGTTGCTCAATCATAGCTATAAAGTCCATTAGACCAAAAGGAAACAGTAAAGAAAATGTGGTCTCTTGTGGTAATAAATTTCTTATGCGTGACCCTTCTGACAAAAACAAGCACATTCCAAACTTGTGATTAGCTTAAGTGTTTCTCGATAAACGCGAGACCGAAACAAAAATCATAGGTATTGCGTTAATGTGATTTCGAAATAAGTGGGAGGAGGTAGTTGACACAATTTCTCGACTATGCTATCTGATAACTCTTATCGTGAACAGGACCACATCTGCCTTCGTACATGTGGCGTTCTGTATTTGCGTGTGTTAGTATACTTAAGTGTTGTTAAGTATGGAACTTTGTTAATATTAGCCATTTATCGATCATAAGGATAGTATGTTAGGTCTTCTCGCGCTTCATTTGTGGTGTGAATTCGTCTAGTTCAGGATATGATATGTTAGTTTTATGGATGGGGAAAACTTTGTTACGGTTTCAGCATTATGTATTTGGTCTGGTCGGTTATGATAATGTGAGGTTAAGTGATTCGTTATGGTAGCTTTATATGTTAAATGTTAACTATTGTTAATGTAAAAATTAACAGGGTTAAATGCGTAGAGAGATGAGTTTTGGAAAGAGAGTAGTGCGTGAAAATAGGATTACTCTCTGACGTGGTATTGGCAATTTTTAGTTTACTTTATGTGATTAAAGTTATGAAACTTTGTTGAAATGTTAACTCGCTTGAATATTCGTGTTATATAATTGTGGTAGGTTTTGGAGGTGTGTACTTTTCAGAGATATTCTTTTAGTTCAGGTTTATATTGGTTCTACGCTTTTATTATGTAGAAAGAACTTTGTTTACGTTAGATCATATTCTCGTTGGTGTCGGTATGAATAATTAGGTTAGTCATGAATATTAAATTGTATTTTTTTCTTCTTACAATTAAACGAAAAATAGAGATGTAAAATTCAATGAAATTATTTCATGTTATTGAAAAAAAAAAAAGAGTAAAATAAGTTTTACTCTTCTTCTCTTTCGAACTTTCAAGTTTATCATTTACCGTTGCTGATAGTAAGTAGTTCTGGAATGATTTGCTAGTTTGATGATATGACTGATTATAATTCGTGTTTAAGATAGTATATTAGTTCTTGATGTATACTAGCTCATCTCTCTCGAAATACATCAGGTTCTACATGTTTATGTTGGCTTTGTTAGATGTGCTTTAAACTTTGTCTAATAGTCAAGGCATGATATATAATATTTTATAAAAATAAAAACTTAGAAATAAAATTTTAGACTGAAAACAAAAACTGATGTTTTACCTAAATAAATTAAAAGTGAAAATATTGTTCTTCAATAAATTAAATCAAAGAAAAAGTTTTAAAGAAAATGTAAGATCAAAGGCAAAAAAGGCTTCGAGATTTTAAAGTGATTAAGACGCCAAATAGATTTTGAAGACCTCATGAAAATTTCTGTCTTTCCTTTTTTGGTTTTCTACATTGACAGTGTGAAAAACAAGAATCAAATGTATAGCATAATGGTTCTCGAAAAGAAACGAACATAACTAGAATTTTATTTTGAAGATCTTTTTTTGGGGGTATAATTCCTTTTTTTGCGGGTTATTACTTTCGCAGAAAAAGTGGAAAGGAACCTACTATTCATTAACAATGACTTCTCAGAGTGTGTATGGTCTGGATAACTCTAGTCGTAAACAGGAACCAACATCTGCTTCGTACATGTTCGTTCTGATGGCATGTTTATGTTACTTTAAGTGCTTTGTGTCAAGTTATATCTGAGACTTTGATAATATGTATCCTTATTTTATTTTCAGTACAAACTAAAAAGTTATGTTAGGTCTCTCTTGGTCATATTCTCTCGCGTTTATTCTTAGTTCAGGAGTATGATATCGTTATGTTTTATTGACTCGCTCGCAAAAATACATTGTGTACGTCAGGCGATTATTTAATTTGTGATTGGTTTTTCTAGTTATGATAATTAAAATAAATAATAATTTACTTTTGTTAATTTATACTATATGAAGAAATATTTCTATGCTTTTATAGGCTCTGTAAATTTGTTGGTCAATAGAACAGATTTATAACAAATAACTGAATGATAAAAAATTAAACATTTTCCGAAATTTCTGTCAATAATAATGCCATAATACTCTTTCATTGTAGTTCGTTTTAAATATTATTGTTGGTTCTAGGCTTTATGGAGGTGTTTCAATGAATACTATTCATTATTACAGTTATATTCTATAACGTAGCTTTATTTGATTGTTGAGAAAAACTTTGTTTACGTTTAAGCATAGTGATTTCGTTTGTGGTCTCTCATCGTATGATTAAATTTGGTTGAGTCACTGATATAAATTTTTTGTTTAAATGGTTAAGTCTATATTTGTTATCAGTGGAGTAATTATATTAACATGTGATTTTGTTGTCAGAAGCTATTGTTATCGCAAATAACGAAAATTTGTCGTAATTAGTGACGTACTCAGTCTGTATGCTAACGTCTCAGTTAGCTTTTCCTGTTTGTTTAAGGTTATGGTATTTTTGCTCTGGATCTTTTGTTCGCTTGCTTTGAACTTTGGCGTTGTTTTTGCGTTCGTTGTTTGTATATGTAATGCAACTTGAATGTAGATATATACAGTTAATATTTCTGTGACATCAGTCGTATGTATAAAGTTGGCTTTATTGAATGTGGTAATCTAACGTTGTTATGTCTTAGGGCACAATATAATTTCATTTAAGCGGTTACTCTAGAAGAAAACAAAATTTTTATATGTCTTATGTTCTCATGCGCAAAAATGATACTCTCAAATTATGATGAGTTCAAATTATACAATTATGCTACTCAATTTGTTTGCAAGACCTCGAATAGAGATACAGAGAATTGTGCGGCGGCAAGGTATTATAGGGTCTCATGGGGAATGTTTTGGATTTAGGCACATTCATTCTGATTTTACTGTCTTTATGAGTGTCATTGTAAAACAATAGACACTAATTATTTTGATATACGTCCTCACTAAAGAACATTAAAAAAGAATAAAATTTTTAGAACAAACAAAAAGTTTTAAAGACATAATTGAGAATTATAAAAAATAAATACATAAGCTTCTTATATCAAATATCCAACGACTGCAAAGACGTCTTTCTAATATATAGGGAATAAAATCTAAAAATAAAATTAGAAAAGAATGTTTTGTAAATGCAACAAAAATATTTTTTATTAACTTGTTGCGAAATTTAAAGATAAATAAATAGTTATTTTACAAACCTTAAAAAAAAAGTTTGTTAAAAAAGGTAAAAAAAGCATTGAAAAATCAAATAAAAAGTTTTAAAAAACAACAAAAAATGTTTTAAATAAATGAAATGAAAATAAATAAATATTTAGTTTAAAAACAAAAAAATGTTAAACAGATTTAAAAAATGGTTAAAAATAAATAAATAAATTAAATAAATTAAATAAAACAAACAACATCGCACTTTATACTGAATTTGTTAAGGGAATATGATAGCCTCATCAGCTTCGTCAACCTATCTCGTATTGTATGCATTGTTAGTTTTACTTTACTGCTGTTAAGTATGGATCTTGCTGTTAGCTAGGCAGTTATACGAACGTAAACGTTGATGTTTAGGGTATGTTGTCATGTTTTACATTATATTCTATAAGTTGCCAGGATAGTTGCCTAATGTTTGCTTTAATTTGATGTGAAAACTTTGTAACACTTTATGGACATGAATATCTCAGTTGATCATGTTTACTCTCGGAACTTTAATTAGACAAACGGTCATTTTATAAAATGTATTGTTAAAATACATATACCTCTGTTAACTGTGTCAAAAATATATCCATGATATGTTAGACAAAAAAGTGTGAGTAGTTACGTTCTGCGCTCTGAGTTAGTTAGTTACTTACTGTTGTTACGGTGTGAAACTTGTTAACGTTAACAGTTATATTCGAGTTTAAGTGTGTGTTAGGTTTGTCGTTGGGAATTATATTCTTAGTTCAGTTTGATGCTATGAAAGCTTTATTGATTGTGAAAACTCTGTCGCCTTAGCATATATATATTCGGTTGGTCAGTATGATAAATAGGTTTAGGCTATGATAAATTTTTGTTGAATGTTACTATGTTAATGTAAATTACCAACACGATATGTTATAGATTATGTTGAGCTTGAAAGTGGTGAATAACGATTACGTTTTTTTTGTATGCTATGTTAGTTATTTACTGTTGTTATTAAGTGTGGAACTTTTGTTAATGTTAAACAGTTTATTCACGCTTAAGGTATGTTAGGTCTTGGCTTTTGTACATTATACTTCTTAGTTCGGATGGACTGCTATTGTGTTGCTTTATTGGTATGGAAACCTTGATTGCATTAGCATATGATTCGTTGGTTCAAGTGTGATAATTTAGATTAGGTATATGATAAATTTTGTTAAAATGTTACATATGATTAATGCTAAAAACTATTCATCGAATGTTAGACAAAATTGTGAGTACGCCGATACGTTCCCAGCGCGCAATGTTAGTTACTTTACTGTTTGCTTGGACATACTATCAATTAATTAGCAGTTTATTCGTGCTTAATGAGTGTTAGGTTTGTCCATGTACATCACATCGCTAGTTCAGCGACTGCTATTGCTTGCTCTTCATTGATGATGGGAAACTCTTTGGTTACGTTAGCTTTATATTTTCTGTCAGTATGATTATCACTCCAAGGTTGAGTTGACGCTCACACCATTTTTGTTAATATTTAACTATGTTAATGTAAAAAACAATGTTACGTTAGATATGCGTGCCAAAGTGTGAGTAGGTTACGTGCTGCGCGGACTCAACTCGCTTAGTTACTTACAGTTAGTAAGGAGATTTCGGGAAACACTGACGGCCCAGTCCGTAATCACGCATAACATATTTGTCGCGTTCTTTGGGGTACTTTTTTACTTAATTTAGCCATTTTTTACACTAATTAGGCTACTTTTTTAAGCGATTTTGAACGGGAAAGTAACGGGTAGTAAACGTTTTGAACCACGGAACGTAACGGAACGCTCTCCACGCTTTGAACAACAGGAAAAAAGTACACGAGAAGCAGAAATTACCGCTAATGCTGACAAACCTAATGCCGCCAACATTTGCTCCTTTTTTTAGGCATTTTTGCAATCATTTTTTAGCGTTTTTTTTGTCACCCATAAATTTAGGTCAACGAAATCCGCGGAAACACGACCGGAGGATTTTGGGGATTTTCACCATTGGCAGCAGCCCTGCACGTCGAAAGCAAAGACTGGAAAACCATTTATGGAAGGTTTTTGGAAATTCCATGTCATGTCGGCAGCTGGACTTGGAAATTTTCCATCAATTTCAGCTGATTTTGAACGTTGATACGTCAAGGCAATAGGGGTTTTTAAGGCGGGAGACCGAATTTAAGGTTCTGAAAGACCGACCTTTTCAGGTTCTGACCTGAACTTCAAGGATTTTAACCCCAAAAAGGGGGCGGAGCCCCTCAAAGGGGGCTTTTTGGTTCCTAGAAGGTTTATTAAAATGTCGATAGATCCATTTTTTGCACATGATTTCGCAATTTCGATTATTCGTGATCGATTACCCCTGAATCGATCTTTAAAATCGTCTGTTCTACGTGCTCTGGTTGGCATGTATTAACATATAAAAATTATATATCGAATTAATATTCATTACAATACATTAACATCGATTAATCGCTGCTGAATAGCAACTGGCCAGTTTGGGAATCTACCAGCCTTTTCGATAGGTGAAGGAAGGGAAGTCTATAGGCCTGAAACTTGGATATAAATCCTATATACTAGGGATAAGGACGAATCCAGATAGTCAGAATTTCTAGGTGTGATGGATTGTATACTAGGAGGGGGGTCGCCCCGAGAGCCGAGGTGAAATATCAACGGCTACCGCCCTGGTGTGTGTCGTGTGAGCAAAGATTAGGCTTGACGACTTCCAATCGAGCAGGTGGCCCACAGGCGAGGTTTGGGGCCGTAGGTCACCCAAGGGGGTGCTGCCCCCTTAGCGCCAAGGTCAAATTCGTTCTGAAAGTCCTGTTAGACTTAACGAATCGGAATGAAATTTGAATGTGAGCTATATGATGACGTATCTCGTCGGAGACGAGATTACGTCCCTCTGCATCCTCCCCTGGAGGGGGGATGCTGCCCCACAAAAAAAATTAAAAATGATCGTAGAAGGAGTGCTAGGAGAAAAGGTGAAGGAGTCGGAGTCGGAGTCGGCAGTCGAGCGTTTTCTAGGGGTAAGGAGTCGGAGTTGGGTTTTGGTTTCGGAGTCCAGGACCCCGCCGGAGGAGGGTTCCCTTCCTGAAAAAGAAGAAGAAGAAATGGCATGGAATGCCAAACAGAGGAATAAGAAGAAGAAAGAAGAATGAGGAGGAAGGGAAGAGGAAGGAGGAAGGAAGAAGGAAAGGAAGGAAGGAGACATGGAGCGATAGGAGAAGGAATCAGAGTGGAACTTTGGTACCCCGACACCGGTGCGGAGCCGGTGCGGTGCCGTGTTAATAAAACAGTCGTATAACAACAATGTTGGTGTCTTTATATAGGTTATTGGGTCTGTAGATTTCGAAAAAATGGTTTCAGAACCATCAAGAAAAACAATAAAAAAATAAATAAATAAATAAATAAATAAAATCTTCCTAAAACAAAATAATTTCCTTTTATTTATCAGCATATAGGTTTACAGAGTCAAAAGCAGTTAATCACTAAATCAACCACTATCCAACCTCCCTCCTGACCATTCTGTGAATCATTTGATCTAATTGATATTTAAGCGTCACCATTTATGAGTATAATTTTCTGGATAATACATAACAAAAATTCAACGTTCTTTATACAAACATCCAACCAAAGTATTCGTTTTGACGTGGCAAAGCGTTTTCAATGTGAATGCACAGCTTACTTAGGCATCAATATCGCAAACTTAAAGAAAAATAATGGTACAAACAGACAAAACTAACACATCTCATAACATGAAATAAGCAGTCAACATATAAACAAGCATTTCCAACACCATATAACAGCAAGAGAAAGTAACTAACAAAAGCACCCACCAAAAGGACGCAAACCTATTCACAAACTTTTTCTAACATATTCCTGATATTTTTACATTATAACAGCGTAACATTACACAAAAATTTACCACAACCGTGTGTAATTATCATACAGACCAATGAGTATACTCTAACAATACGGCAACTTCTATTCACATTAAAATATAAAAAGATTAACCTTAGATCAAACTGAACTAAGAAACAGTATCATGTCTTACAACAACAAAAACATATCAACACATCTTAAGGCAGGAATAAAGCAGTACCATCATTTACAAAGTCTTCCTCACTTAAGCCAAACCACAGTAAGAAATAGCTACATTACAGTCCCAGAAAGAGCGAGGTAACCTTCCGTAACAAACAACATTATTTTTTTTTCAAAGCATATCTCTAACAATTCAAGCCTAAGAATAAATACATACACGCACCACAAACACACACACCACCACACACACACACACACACAAACACACACACACACACACACACCACACACACACACAACACACACACCAACACAACACACACCCACACACACACACACCAAACGTCAAAATATTATATACGTTAAAACATGAAATGAGTATAGAAATCGTTTTAGATAAAAACTAAAAGTATCTTGTTAATAGAAATAAAGACATAAACAAATTTAAAAAAGACGAAAATAAGAAAAAAAAGTATAAAAATTTTAAAAAAAAAAACCATTAAAAATTAAAAACACAAGTATAATTTAACAAAAAAAACTTATTAATAAAAAAAACAAGTTATAACAAAAAAAAAAAAAAAAAAAAAAAAAAAAAAAAAAAAAAAAAGAACAAATTAAAATATTGTGAAATATTAAATATTAACACAATCGATTTAAAAGCAAAATAAAACAAAAATAAATAAAATAAAAATGTTTTAATTAAAAAATTAAAAATAAAAAAAAAAATAAAAAAAAAATAAAAAAATTAAATAAAAAATAAACAAAGTATAATTCAAAATAAAGTTAGAAAATTAAAAAATTAAAAAAATTAAAAAATTAAAAATTAAAAAAAAAAAAAAAAAAATTAAACACAAAGGATAAAATTTAAAAATAAAACTTTACCAAAAAATTAAAGTTAGAAAAATAAATTTAAAATGAAAATGCAAAAAAAATAAAAATTGGAAAAATAAGAAAGAAAAAAAGATGAATAATAAAAAAATAAAAAATAAAAAAAATAAAGAGAGAAAAAATAAATTTTA
>JABUQX010035696.1:30000-33590 GCA_015478945.1 Trachelipus rathkii | reverse complement strand
TTCTTAAAAAATAAAATTATATTATAACTTAACCGTGCTGTGTGGGTAGGTCGGACTCAATGGCAAAGTACCAGGGTTTGACCCCTTGGTTCCGGACCCTAGGTAGCAATATCTAGGAGAAGTTTATCTTCTTCGAATAGGGTTTTGTGTCCGTGAATAGAGAGTGACTTTAAGAAAAAGAAAAAAAAAAAGAAATTTGTTAAGGATTTTAATGCTCTAAAACAAAAGGAGTAATAATATAAAGAAGGATTATATAATAATAATAATAATAATAATAATAATAATAATATAATAAAAATAAAAATAATAATAATAAATAATAATAATAATAATAATAATAATAATAATAATAATAATAATAATAATAATAATAATAATAATATAATAATATAAAAAAAGGAATAAAATTTTAATTAAAAAGAGAAATGAGGTAAGAAAAAGGGAAGAAAAAGAAGAAAAAAATCAACATGAAAATCAAAAGTTGAATATATACATAAAAAAAAAAAAAAAAAAAAAAAAAAAAAAAAAAAAAAAATTGGAACGAAACTGAAATTACAAAAAAATGTTACTAGCAGCAACAGCGTTAAAAAATAAAGCAAATTTTTAATTTATGAAGTGAAAAAATATTAAAAAATAAAAAACAAAAAGATAACAAAACAAAAAAAAATCTCCTACCGGATTATCTGCTTTAGTAATGATCTTGAATATTATCACGTACCTGTGGAAAGGGAAATTCCTTGAATAAATTTAATAAAATTCAGAATTTATTAAAAAAAAAAAAAAAAAAGATTCTCCAAAAACAAAAGAGAACCTTTATTTTTATTTATTTTTTTATTTTTTTTTTTTTTTTTTATTTTTTTTTTTTTACGGTTCAGTTTTTTTAGATTCATTTTTTACTAAAAAAAAAAAAAATTGCACAACAATTTTTTTATGCATTTAAATTGCGAAATATCGAAAGGAGAACGGTTTATACGTTGCATGTACGAGTTTGCGTATATTTACACGCATATATTATACACTTCTGTATATGATTTATACGATACCATTGGTTTATAATACCCATAAAAATAGCAAAAGTAGCGGTTATAAATTCGGGCTTTAATAAATGTGCCATTTCCACCACCCCATCCACTAATATATTTTATAGGAAAGAAGTAACAGAATATTAAAAGAAATATTGATATTTCCTTTCATTATTATTATTATTATTATTATTATTATTATTATTATTATTATTATTATTATTATTAATATTCATATAATTTATTATTATTATTATTATTATTATTATTATTATTAGTTATTATTATTTAGTATACATATGTAATAGGTAGCCAGAGTATTAATATAATTTAAGGGATTTATGCTTTATTAATTTTGTTGTGTATGTAATAATCTACTATGCAACATTGCACAGAGAATGCGAAACCTTATCGGGATCGTGTGACAAAAGTCTATGGTTCGATTACTAGAGTAGCATAGCATAACATAGTATCATAAGGTAAGGCATGGAACTATAGTTAAGTCGGGATATTCGTTAAAATAAGTAACTACTTCATATCAGCATACAGATGAAGGCAGATTCACACCATTTCAGATAATAGATAGTAGAGAAATCTACTCTATTTCAGTAATAGATATAGACAACTACTACATATCAAGTAATAGATGTTAATAGCCATATTCCACCTCAATTAAAAGACATGGTAGCTTAGCACCATGCCAGTTAACAGATGTAGATAACTCTACTCCATTCAATAAATAATTAGATTAATAGACGTAGACTGCTTTATATCATATCAGTTATTAGAATTGTAGATAACTCTATTCCGCGTTCAATAATAGAAGCCAGTGTCATTATTCCACATCAGTTAACAGATGTAGGTAGAATGTAGATAACTCTACTCCATATAAAATTATATAGGAAGACCGCTCTATTTCACATCAGTTAATGAATTTATATAGCTTTAAGTATATAATCAAAATAGATGTAGATAATCTACCCTATATCAATTAATATATATATATATATAATATATATATATATATATATATATATATATATATTATATGATTATATAATAAATTTAAAATTTAATAATAATATTAGTATAATATATATGTTATATATAATAATATATATATATACATATATATATATATATATATATATATATATATTATATATATATATAGTATATATTAAAATAATATATATATATGATATATATATATAATAAATATAAATATATATTATATAAATATATATAATATTAGTAAGATATTCTTCACTATATAATATATAAAATATATATATATAATATATTATAACATAATATAGTGCTGATATCACTTCTATTTAACTGCGGGTTTCGAACCCGGGTCTTCTAAATTGTTAGGCAAGTGTTTTACCACTAGACCACGATAAATATATTTTTAATTTATAAACGAATATAAGGAAATGCATGTATAAATATAAATTACAAATAATATACATTGACTATTATATATTCCCTTGAATACTATTATAAGATCTTGTAAACTGATAAAAGAATAACTTAACGATGGCAATATATTGGTGTTTTATGTATGAATATTTATATTCGATATATTCTCAAAAAAGTGAATACATGATTTTGAATTCCAGTCAATTTGCTTTGCTTTATAAAAAGAAACTCATTTCATTAACTTTTAATACCAAAAACTCTTTGCGCTATAATAACACCCCTCCCCCTAAGATAAAAAGAAAGTAGGGGGGAGTTCTTTTAAAATTGAAAGAGATTTGCTTGAATCCCCCCCAAACACTTTTACCAAAATTTCTCCCTCACCCCCTAAATATAGGATAGAAAAATCTCTTTTAATTTGCATTTTGCTGCTACGCGTTTTTTCCACTCATTTTTCCAGGTACCATAATATTGAGGAAAAGTTAGTCTGTTTTTTTTTCCCCTCAACTTTTTGGCATCATTTTTTCCCCTTAGATGCAGATTCCAAATAAAGAAAGATATAGAAAGAAAAAAAGAATTTTGCATATTTATAGAAGTATCATACGAATATAATATATATCCCTAAGGTAAACTATCAAATTCCCAAGTACTCTCTACTTCTATTCTTACGGCAACATAAAGTATATTATATCTCTATTATATATATATTATATTATATAATATATATTATATATATATATATATATATATATATATATATATATATTATTATATATATTATATATATATATATTATATAATACTATATATATATATGACACGCAACATTCGTCTACAGAGGTTCATCTCACTTTACCCGGGAACCATGAGTGGTGGAAAAATAATGAAACTATTTCAACACCATAAGTTATATATAAAAACGTTAAAAAATTAATCTCATAGTAATGAATTAAACTTTGGAAAGATTAAATTTGGGTACTTCATAACTTTTTCAGACACATTTTAGAGATTTTTTTTACGTTTTTAATTTTTTTTAAAGATAATTTGAAACATTTCATAAAAGTTTCATGAAAATCGGCTGCGTGTTGCGTATAATTAGATAAGTCACAAATCAAAGGACAAATGTTAAAATATGAAATATTGAGT
>JABUQX010035696.1:0-25000 GCA_015478945.1 Trachelipus rathkii | reverse complement strand
CAATAATAATAGTAAATAGAGAACAATTATAAAATAAAGTGTATTCTGCCAAGAAAGGTCAATTAATTCAACTCCTTTCGTCACTTTACTACATATATATATATATATATAAGTATATATATAATATAATATATTATATATATATATATAATATAATATATAATATATATATATATATATTAAATATTATTAATAATATATTTATTTATATTATTATATATATATATCCTCTGCACCCAGCTCTCTCACCAAGAAGTACACAGGTGACTGAAACAACGCGAGTAGTAGAAGAATATGACGCAAGTCGAAAAGAATGCCCAGCCTTACTGCCCCCCTTGTATACCTTTAGTGAGAACTCTTGAAGTCAGAAAATCCACCCTAGAGCTTCCGACCACGATGGACCTCGTTGACATCTTATTCAATGTAGTCATCCCTTGCCCATGTGCGGCCACAACCTACCCCCATCACAAAACCCCGCCATTCACGCCTATTACGCACTTTTCTTCTTGCCTCCTCCAAACTCACATTTCTCTCCTCCAGGCATTTTTTTACTGACGAGTCCACTTTTTCTTCGGTCCCCACGGTCGTATTAACAGCACCCACTCACCACTATTCACCCGCTTAACCAACCGACTATCATTCCTCCTTTCCGCATGAGCCAACACTATCAGTCACTAGATACTGTAATCGATTATTCTCTCATTTAACTCCTTTCTTCATAACCACACAACTCCAAGCGTTCATTCCATCTTATTGAACTTTTTTAACCTAACGTCCAACAATTGCCATCTGAACACATCTTACTTTAGATCTATACCTCTTTTCCAACCATAGTTTCACTACTATACATTAACTCGGGTAACAACGTACCCTCACGTAAGACCCTAGGAAGCAGCAAGAATTTAATTGTACCAACCACCTTCCTACCCTTCATAACTTTCCTACTACATTATGCATCAATCCGTCCTTTTCATCTACATAGATCCTAATATCTAAATCAGAACATGTCCAGCTTGCTTACCATCAACATAACTTCAGACCGTGGACTGTCCTCACTAACAACCATTACCCTTACTCTTATCACGTTTACTTTAAAATCCCTCCTTTTTACACACCCTGCCAAATTCCCTCTACCAATCCTCTAAAACTCTTCAGATTCGCCACACACAAAACCAAATCTTCCATATATAATAGGTAGAGCACTCTCCACTCTCTTCCTTTCTCTATTATTCTAACGCCTTTCCCTGCCACCTCCACCTAATCTCTTAACCCTATCCAATATAACAAGTTGAATAACAAGGAAAACGTAAACACGATCCCATGCCTTCACTCCACTATTTAATATAAACCACTCACTTTCAATCTACTATTTATTCTTACACACGCTGTCACTATCGTCATACATTAACTTTTGATTCCATTCAGAACCACCACCAACATATAATTACTAACACCTGCCATAGGGCTTCCCACTAATTCTATCATACGCCTGTTGCAAATCCATAAACCTAAATACAATTTATTCTTCTTTTTCTCTATTTTCTCAATCATTTGTTTTCAATGTAAAGATTTAATCCACACATCCTTGTTCTTGACCAATCAGTCCCTCAGTCATGCAAGACACTCCTTTGAACTAAATACAGCATACATCTTCCCTAACAAACACTTTAATAAACATAATTCCCCTAAATTATCTACAGTTCCCCCTATCCCCTTACCATTATATAAGGGTACTTATTACTGCTCTCTCCAATCCCTCGAGACTAATATGACCCTCCATAAAGCATTAGGTACACACTTCCAAATCCACTAATTCACATCTCGTCTCGTCTGATTCATTTCACCGGCATTCATATATATATACACTACTAATATATATATATATATATAATATAATATATAATAATATATTATATATATATATATATAATATATATATATACTATATAATATTAATATATAATATATTTATAATATAATTATAATTATATATATATATATATATAATAATATATATATAATATATATAATATATATATATATATATATTAGTAGAATATATTATCGCATATATATGTTCTATATATATATATATATATAATATTATATATATATATATATATATATATATGTATAATTGCTAGGACAATAATTTCCTATTATCTAGAAAAGTAGTCCAACTTTTCAATAATGCGTTACAATTTTGGTAATGAGTTGAAATGAAAAAAATAGTTATACTTAAGCGTATATAAATATTTTTTGTGTGATGTTAAAAAAAATACTTAATGAAAAATAATTAAAAGTAATTAGTATATTAATTTGCATTTTAATTAATTTGTTTGGCAAAACATTTAAAAAATATTCCTTATCAAATATAATTAATATTTGCCATCACGAAATAATTGAAATGCTGCCCACGGGTTGGTTATATATAATATATATAATATAGTATTATATATATATATATATATAAAAAGAAAAAATAAAAAATATATATATATATATATATATATATATTAATATATATATATATATTATATAATATATATATATATCTATAAAAGCGACAACATAATAAAGTCGCAATATACCTAAGAAAAGTCGAGGAAAACTAAGCAAACACTTAAACAATGAAAACAGAACAAAAAAACATCCTTTGTACGTAATTAATTCCACAGAGGAAAATACTGAGTCCTTAGATCCTTCACAGAATAATACAATGAAGTCTCCCCTTAATACATCTGCGCTTATTTCGTTTATAGAATAAATTGAATTACTACTAGATACTGTGAAAGATAGATTTCCTATGTGTGTAGTGTCAGATTGAATGTACACTAGGTATGTATGTATGTATGTATGTATGTATGTATGTATGTATGTATGTATGTATGTATGTATGTATGTATGTATGTATGTATGTATGTATGTATGTATGTATGTATGATATATATTATGTATTAGTATGTATTAGATGTATGATGTAGATGTATGTATGATGTATGTAGTAAGGAGGAAATATATATATATAATAATATTATATATATATTATAATATAATATATATATATAATATAATATATAGATATATATATATATATATATATATACTATATATAATTATATATATATATATATAATATACTTATATTATATAATATAATATATATATATAATATAATATATATTATATCATATATATATATATATAATATTAGTATTGTAACAGTAACCGGCTAAAGTCGCGTATCCTGCCATTTCATAAAGCTCAAGTTCCAGCCGGATCTTTTTCTTAAATATATTTATCTTTAATTTCGCATACAATTATAAAAAATAATTGAGTAAGTTTACATATGTAATGGAGGAATAATAGAGATTTTTTTTATATTTTTTGTGATAGATTCTTTTAAAAACAATTATATATATATATATATATATATATATATATATATATAATATATATTTATATATATATAAAAATATATATAAATATATATATATATTAATATATCATAATATATATATATATATATAATATATATATAATATATATAAACATAATTATATATGATATATATATATATATTATATAATATATTATAGATATAATATATATATATATATATATAATATATATATATATATATATATATATATATATATATATATATATATATATATATAATATATATATATATATATATATATATTAAAATGTGATATTTAAATCTTTACTTTCGTTATAAACGTCCAATAATATTTTTTATATAATTTTGCAAGAGATTTTTTCTTTGAACATGTAATTTACTATGCATTAATAGTATTCAAAATATGAAAGGCATTATGAAAAATATTTAAAAAATGATTAACCTAAGGGACTGGTTCAATGTTATACAAAAAATAATTGTATAAATGGATAATTTGCATAAATTATTATAACAATTCATAGATCATATATTTATTCGGAGTGTATATAATTGGAGAGTTTCAAAACTCTGATTCAGAGCACTTTTCTGTATACATAACGATTGATATTTTGGTAGGCAATACAAATGCAGAGATTCGGCTCTTTTCTCAAAAAAAAAAAAAAAAACTTTAGCATTTAAGACGTATATAGATATATATCATATATATATATATATATATATATATTATATATATAATTATATTTAAATATTATAAAATATATATATATAAATATTATATATATAATATATAATATTAATATATATATATATATATATATATATAATATATATATATATAATATAATTTATTATTATTTATTTATTTTTATTTATATTATTTATATATTTTTAATTTTATAAATTTTTATTATATGACGAATTACATATCTTTCATTTTTAAGCCGTTATTATCATTACCCTATGTAATTTGACCTCAATGGGACTGAGTTTTTGCATTGACCATTCAAAGTGGGAAAGTCATGACACATGCAAAGTAATATGTATGTAGAAAAATGTTAGATAATAAAAGTTATTCAGTGTCAAATTTTTTTACCACTATTTACCATATTTAAAATATATTATAATAAGATTCAATGAAATATTAATTTAATTATATTGTAAGAAATTTTAACACATTTTATACAACATACTTTATATTTTGCAAGTAGTTAATCTTGAAAAGGTTTTAAGAAATAATATTTGAAATCGATTTATATCAAATTGGTAAAGCACATTATTTATTGTTGAAAGCTGTGAGAATTTAATTAATTGAATTTATATTTTAGAGATTACAGGAACCACTCCGCAACATTTGGTGGCCACGTAGGATTTTGGGGATGTACCCTTGCAAAGATGGAGAAGAAAGAAAGATTGAATCCGAAAAATAAATTGGGGAGGGTAATGAAGTGCATTATTTGTAGGTTGCAAACTCATTTCGGCGCAGATTGCCCGTTAAGAGGCAATTGGTCGAAGAAAAAAGTGGGGAAAAAAAACTTTCGGGATATCAAATTGGAAATGGTAGCGGTGAAAAACGAAGAACATACCAATAATTCAACTAAGACTACATCAAGAGGCAATCCCTTCCTACTTCGCAATATTTCGCCATGATGAAGAACCTACACCTAGGCCCAGCACCTCGAAGAGTTCAAATATGGGTCTTAGATTTTGGAGCTAGCGTTTCAGTAGATGACAATCACGAAAATGACATTGGTAGATACCTGGACATTCATCTATGATTTCGACTGAGGAAAAGAAACAGTTACTGAAAGAGTGTTGGAATTCCACTAAGATCCTATAATTTTTTTGGAAGATGCTACCACTTAAAGAGGAAATTTCAATTATTGAATGCGTGGAGACATATTATCACCTTGGCTGACGTACTTCAGGCACTAAAGTGGAGCATTTTGGCAATGTTTTTGTATTTTATCCACTCAGATAAAAGGTGTTGTTTCAGAGGGGGTCCTCAGGCTCTTTTAACAATAAGACCTTTCACTAAATTATAAAGATGTTTCATGCGCGTTTGTACAGGAACATACAAACACAGCTAGTGGTATATAAAACTGCTGTTTGAAGCTGCCAGGATTCGTTCCTCCTACATGACTGAAGCCAGTAGGCACGATCCAAATTAACCCAGCATATTCATAGAAAATCATAGAAGAAAATAACAATAAAAAAAATATTATCCTCAATAATTCTCATCATGATGAGGAAGTGTTGCAAATTTGTGCAGCTTATGAATAGATGCCGGAGATCAGTCATTGAAAAGTCTATTTTGAAAAAGGGGTGGAAGAAAAATTGCCACCATACCCAATCAGTTCAGATTCAGAATAAAATCATTTCTCTATGTGGTACTACTTTAAAGGAAAGCATCGTTAATAAGGTAAAGGAAGCGTGCACTTATAGCTTACTAGCAGATGAAACCGCTGATATTTCTGGAAAGGAACAATTTCCATAGTGTTGCGTTATTTCGACAAAGAGTCCGATGAAGTCAAAAAGGAATTTATTGGCTTTGTAGAACTGAAAGCAAACTGATACAAAAACCATTGCGAAAGCCATTGACGATTTTGTCACAACCGAAGAACTGGATCCCGAGAAATGGGTGGGCTTGGGTTTGATGGCTGTTCTACGATATTTGGCAAAGAAGAAGGTGTCCAAGCAATATTGAGGAAAAAGTATAAAAAAGCATTGTTCTTTCATTGCTCTTCACACAAACAAGATTTAGTAGTAAATGATTTGAACACAATACCAGAAATCCGCAATACTGTGGGAACTATAAAGGACATTATTTCGTTTTTTCGCGAGACGGTCTTGAGAAAAAAATTAATGTCAAACATCCCAAGCCTATGCCAGACCAGATGGTCTGAACAAACACCAAGTCGCATTTTCAGAGTGTTTAGGAGCACTTTGTGCGAATGATGCCAGCATTAGAAATCCTTTCCATTTAAGGAAAAATACCGCCACAAGAAAAAAAGCGCTTTTCAGTTGCATTCAGCGGCATGTAAGTCGTCATGCATCATGGCTTATGATATTGATCGCGAAATTCTCTGTGATGTTAGAAGCCAGTTGTATAAATGCTCTCCAATCTAAGGCCTTGGATATCTTCAAAACCTCACGCAGCACATACAACACATTGTGGAAATGGTTAGGCAAGCTCATCGGAAAGGTGAAAGAAACAAAATGCAATCGATAAAGTTCGCTAAAAGAAGTTAAAGAAACGCGAGCAACTCGGGACTTGATCTTTGAAGCTTTACCACCGATTTTTGTAGGGCAGCAGCCACCGCAGCAAACCATCCAGCAACAAATCCCACTGAGTTCTGGAGAAGATCCTTAATAAATCCGTATCTGGATTTTATAACTTCTTCTTTGAATTTACGGTTTTCTACTGAAACACCTGCTTATACATTGACATATCTACATTCATTTCCCACATGCTACTCGAATAACGAATCGATGAGTTAAAAGAAAAGACAACTTCATTTTTTCATAGTTTTACCACTTAGAGGCGAAGGGATAAGAAAAGAAAGAAACTAGGAACTTTGGTCACACAAATTTTGGAAGGACAAGAAAACTGAATAGTGAAGAACTAAAAGATCCTTGTTGTTGTCTCCCAAATCTTAAAGGAGAATGCTTGAAACCTTTCTTTTCCGTCGGGACCGAAAAAGGCTTTGAATGATACTACTCGCTCAAACATGCACCACCAGTTTACAGATCAGCTTTAGAAACACTCTTTCACAGTAATCTGCGAAGAATCAAGACTTGGCTGCGAAAGTACTATGGAAGACGACAGGTAAACGGACTAGTATGTGAGTGTTTACACAGAAAATTGTGTGGACAATTATGATTAATTTTACAAAACAGTAATTGATAAATTTGCGTTGAACCCAAGGGAAAATTACTTTTTTTTAATAATATCAAGTTTTTACAACTGCTCTATATTGTAAAATTTTACCATCATTGGATTTGTATCTTGATATTTCTTTTGTATTATAAAATTAAATATTTTAAATATAAAATCATTTTAAATCATACCAATGTTTCTAGTTTTATGTCTTCTTCTTCTTATATATATATATATATATATATATATATATATTATATATATATATATATATATATATATATATATATATATATATATATATATATATATATATATAATATATATAATATATATATATATACTATAAGCTTTATTAAAATTTTAAGCTGCCCCCCTAGGTTGGAAGCTGGCGACGCACATATATATAATAATATTATATATATATATATTATTATATATATTATATATATAATATATAATATATTATATATTATATATATACTATTATATATATATATATATATATATAATATATATATTATATATATATTATATATATAATATATATATATATATATATATATACATATATATATATATAAATTATATATATATTATATATATATATATATATATATAATACTATATATACATATTATATATATAATATATAATATATATATATTAATATATAACTACTATTATATTATATATATATATATACGAATAGGGGGGGCGTTATCGTGATAAATATCCGCGATAATTTATCGCGATAACGGTTTCGGGTTATCTGTTATCCGATAAAATCTTTTACCGATAATCGGTATCGCGATAATTTTTGTTCCAAACTACCGATAACTATATGGCGATAATTTATCGCGATAACGGTTTAGGGTTATCTTCTATCCGATAAAATATTTTATCAATAATGGGTATCGCAATTACCTTTTTTTTTATTATATACATATATATTATATAATATACTACTATATATATACTATATATATATATTTATCATATATATACTATATATATATATTATATAATATATAATTATATATATATATAATATATAATATATATATAATATATTAATATATATAATATATATATATATATATAAATATCGATATTTTATAACGATATAGAAATCTATATAACGATAATCGTCATGCCATGACCATTATCACCACCAGTCGCCGTTGCACTGGATCAAATCCAAGGGGAGAAACAGTGCTATCTGGGCTGCCTGATCCCCACCCTCATTGTGACCAAAAAAAAGCTGATTGCTGAGACAATGCCAAATCTCCAGTTTTTGCGACTCTCTGGTCAAATACCCCCCTGACGCCCAAAAAAAAGAGTTCTCCAACACATTGAAGAGGGAGGAGTACCTTTTGGCCACTGCCTTCCACCCCAAGTTTCGCCTGATGTGGATGAGGGCTTTTGAAAAAACAATGGCCAAAAAGTCCGAGGTCAAGGCCCTGATAGAGAAAAAGGTGGAAGAGTTATTGCAGCATACCGAACTCGAGAACGCCAACAGTACCAGCAGCAGCTAGGAAGAGGACATGGAAGAGAAGGACTACTACTCAAGCATCTGTGATGCTGATGATTACACTGAACTAACTCAAGGTCAACGTCATCAAAGATCAATCAAGAGTAAAGCTGCTCTCATTGTAAATAAGTGGCTGCAGGCGAAACCGACAGACAGCTTGTCAGTACCTAGGCTTTTACACAATGGAGAAGTGCTCACTATCTCTTTATCAAGGCTACAATACTGACAGAGCAGATCTAGCGCTGCGGTGGAGCGATTGTTCTCCCTTGGCAAAGATATCTACAGAGCCAAAAGAGGAATTCTCTGTCAGATGAAAACTTTAATATGCTCATGTTTTTGGAAGGGGAACATACAAATGCTGCCAGAATCTAGTATATATTGATTATTTTTTATATTGATAATTGTAATTAACTAATTTCCCCCCGTTGGAGTATCAAATTTGTCAAATCCTTTTATTTAACCCTTTATCTTTTGCGTTTTTTACATAATTATAGAATTAATCAACATCAGAGCATAAATTAGAAAATAAAAAATTTTTATTATAAAAAACACTGAGAAGCCAAATTGAAAAATTAATTAAATTTATCTTTAATAAGATATCCAAAGTTTTACGTTATATAAAGCAAGTAGCAACATTCCCATATTTTCTGGGTACGTGTCGGTAAAAAAAACTGAATATTTTATATTATATTTCTATGAAATAGGTGAAAGAAGATGCTAAGTTAAATTTTTTTAACATTTTCTTAAAAACGAAAGTCGTGTTTTTTTTAACATTTTATTTATAATAAAATGAAATACATAAAATTTGGTTTATCGATTTATCGGTTATCGCCTTATCGGCGCATATTATTTTTGTCACGGAGCTTATCGGACATAATCGGTTGAATTGAATTGATAAGGTTTTCGTTATCGCTCATTTATCGGTTATCGCGATAAACATTTTTTCGTTATCGTGCCCACCTATGATATATATTATATATATATATATATTAAGTAATATATATATTAATATATATATATATACTATATATTTATATATTATAATATATATACTATATATATTATATATATAACCATACTATATATTATATATATAGTATATATATATATATATATATAATATATCCTATATACTATAGTATATATATAATAATATATATATATATATATATATAATATATTTCAAATATATATATATATATAATAATATATATATTATATTATATATTATATATTATATTCTTTCTATTTAAATAATCACTTTTCAGTAAAAATTTTTTTTTTTTTTAAAATCTTGTTTTAACTCACTCCCAATTACTATGTGTGTTCTTTTATGTTTTAATATAGTAAGTATATTATATATATAAATAATATAACTATATACTATATATATAATATAACTAATATATATATATATATATATATATATATATATATACTTAATATTATATATATATATAATATAATAATATATATATATATCATATATAATATACATATGAGGATATATATATATATATAAAATATATATAATATTATAATATATATATCTATATATATATATATATATTTACTTACTATATCTATAACTACTATATCAATAATATATTTATTATATACTATTATATACTAATATATATTAATATATTTTCTTATTACATAATAAGTTTTTAAAGCAGTTAAAAACAGTAAAACACGAGGGGGGTGAGGGTGGGTGGGGACCCCCCTGGTTGGCTGTTTGCTGTAGTGTTTTACTGCTTTATGCCTCTTATGGTCCCTAAAATTCATGTTTTTCGTTGGAAGATTTGACAATTTGTTTTCTAGAAACAATGCAATGCAAGGAATAGAATTCAATGATTGTCAAAGTTTTTCTCAAAAGAAAAATGTCTTTTTCAAAAAGCAAAAAATGTTCGAAAAAACAAAAATGTTTTTCATCAAAGAAATGTTTTCGAAAAAAATAGGAAATGTTTTTCGAAAAAACAAAAATGTTTTTCAAAAAACATTTGTATTTAATACATGAAAAATATAAATCTTATCCTTCAACATGAAAATTTAACTTTAACTTTAACTTTGGTAATGAAACAGGTTTTCTATAAATAAAAAATGTCTCAGTTTGAAAAAAAAATGTAAGACTGTGTGTATACGACCTCTAACTAAACATATTCTTCTTCTTCTTTCTCTTCTTCTTCTTCTTCTTCTTCTTCTTCTTCTTCTTCTTCTTCTTCTTCTTCTTCTTCTTCTTCTTCTTCTTCTTCTTTCTTCTCTTCCTTCTTCTTCTTCTTGCTTCTTCTTCTTCTTCTTCCCTCCTCCTCCTCCTTCTTCTTCTTCTTCCTCTTTGTCTTGCACTCTGTGCTTTTCTTCTTTTTTCCTCGTCAATGGGTCCTCAAACTCATTTTGGGGTTATGAAACCCAAAATTCAGAATCTATGTCCTTTGAAACATTTATAAACAGACATCAATTGACTCAATATGCAGCTGGAGCCAGAAGTCCAGTCTGGCTCCGCAATCACAAACTCCGGCTCCGGCTCCGGTTCATGTGCTCCGGCACATAAAACTCATTACTCTATTTCATTTATTCTCTTCTATTCATTCATTAAATTTCAACCTTCTAAGTCCTTTTCCTGGTTTTGAATCACCATACACACGCAAAAATTGGGGGCTCAGAACCCCTTTCCCCTTTCTCTTGGAACGCGGCCGACGGGAAAAACTCTCGGAACCTCAGCAGGCGCGACATCATTCAACAACCATGGATAACAGTTTGAAGAGACAGATATCATTACATAGAAAAAGCAATTTAAAAAACAAAAACATATCATATATAGCTATATATATATATATTATACGTATATATATATATATATATATGATATATATATATATATTATATATATAATATAGTAAGGATATCATACAGTAATTATTTATACTATATTATTATATTACTATACTATATATATATATATATTATATATATATATATATCATTAAATATATATATCATATATATAATATATAATATATATATATATATTATATAATAAATCTAAGATATACTAATATATATATAATATATTAAATATATATAACTATATTATATACATCGGGGCGTCTCTCAGGGGGGGGGCAGGGGGAGGGCAGCTTGGCCCCCCCTAAAAGTACTCTTATAGAGTCTACCTCGCCTGGAATTTTTCTTGATCCAACGTCCCGCATTCGGGTGGCCGTTAAGTACGTTTTACATTACCGATCCACAATATATATTATGTCCAGATCAACATCCGGCTACACCATAAATCATATACTAATACGTATCACTCACTAAATACTATAACATATCCATATGATATATATTATATAGATACTTTATAAGTATATATAATACTAATTATATAATATAAAATATATATATATACTCATACTAATATATATATATTACAATATACACTATATACATAATTTCTCATAATCTTACAACAGACGTCTACTACATACCATATACTATATATATATAATATTCTTTACCACCTTTTATATACTACTATAATATCCATACGATGCTCTGGTACGTTATTAATATTATTATTATTATGCTATTATATTTATATTTGAAGTGAATTTTCAAACACTATGCGAACATACTAATATATATATATATCATATATAATTTAACTACATTCTAATACTATAATATATAGCGTAAGTATCATCCAACCTTATAGATCTTTCTTAATTTTACAATAATTCCCTTCCTCTCCAAACAGCTCCAAATCCTATGCACCCCCTACTTCGTTTTTTTACTTTCTGGCACTTGGATACTGTGCCGATTTAGCAGGGGCCCTTTTTGCGGCTCATTCTTACTCCAGGCTTACGCAACTATAACTTTGGACATGGATGCTTTGTCTTCTGTATCCGTTGGACGCTTCGAACTTCTGCCTCGGATTAACCGGAATGGGGAGTTCACGAGTTCGTAATCGTTGATCTGGGAAAGTGACAACAGGGTTCATCCTTCTCCGGCGGAACTAATCTTCTCTCTCCTCATAATCCTTATGCGTTCAGCATACGTGCTTGATCTTTCTTCCTGGCCATATCAGTCGCTAAGAGAATCAAGTGAACCCAGTCACCTGACCCCTATACTGTGCGGTCAGTCGACAAACATGTCAGAGCGGAAATACTGTCCCCTCATCTCCCCATCTCAATGCTCCATACACTGTAGGCCCACATCTCCGTCATACAACGACTAAGTACTAACAACCAAAGCCCTACAGACTAGCGATACCACGCCCCCTCCATACACATTACACGTCACCACACCGATCTTAACAACTCCTAAAACCAACCATTGAATCATCACATACAAAACAAGAGACACCACGCTTATCCGAGCTGCTCGCGGGAACGCAACGCTGGGCCAGCCCGCCAACCACCAACCAGCTCAGCACTCACAGCGTTCCTCCGTCCGCCGCACAAAGACGACTCTATACCACATCACACATCCAGACCCACACTCGTTCAAAGCATCCAACTACAACTTATTCCTACGACCTCGGAAACACTATGATGCTCCGCTTTACCCCAACGTTGACGTGCACCAGCCTAGACATAAGCTCCCTAGAACCTAACAGCTTCTATCTGATACAAACACCCCTACAGCCCTGGAATCGTACATCGCCTAATAATCGACGACCGAACGTTATGCGTCTGGCGCTTCGCTACCTTACGTAATGATCACACCTTTCTGACCTCCAATCCATCCTTCATGCGAACCAGTAAAAGAAATCGTCTTCCCCTTCCTATCTAACATTATTCCCTGGGAACCCATTGAGAGTTACCCGCGCGCACCCTAGGACAATACCCCCTATTACGATTCATACATCACAAATGATCCAGGCACACATCCGCTACCATATACACCACAGAACTGCTCAGCCGCTAGACAGCGGTAGACCTACCTAATTACGAACACGCATATTGGCACCCGACTATCATTCATCTTGGTCCACCGTGATATCACCTTCCAGCGCGTCTCATCCGATCCACAACACTGCCATCTCAGCTACTACACCGGCACTGAACCCTCACTTCTGATCTTTTCCAGCGAACAGTCACGAACCGTGGCAATCATCACATTCGCCGCTCACACTCATACTACGCCCTCCCGCAACATTCACAACCAGTATCCATCACTACTCCCAAAACACAGCAGTCAAATCTATACTTTTCTCATTACGCCGTCCGACTCCACCTCCGCTATCCTCTCCCTGTAGATCCATGCTCCAAAAAGTCTATCCGTAACTTTCTTACGGCACTCCCTTAATAATCGATGGTACCGCACCTTAGCATAAGATCCATCTACGCAAAGCGCTCCCCCCTGCTGGTCTCGAGCTTCAGTGCCACTATCAGCTCAATCAGTCTGAATTCACACCACCCTCGCGAACATCTCAGGCTGAACACAGACCTAATACGCAACCTATTAACCAGCGATCACTTGCTTCGCCTTCGAGTCTTCCATCCAGAACCGTTAAGCTAGACCAATTAACGGCTTTACCTAATCCAACGGCGTCATTCAATGTCGTATCACACATCTGTGCCATAGAACTCGCGTCAACGTAAACTGTCACCTACTTCTTTACTCATAATAACGTGAACTAATCACTACTTCGCCACTAAGCATCCACTACTTTATCGAGTCCTATAAATCCCAATAGTCGATCCCGATAACTAAAATGATAAACACAAACACACATAAAATCAAACTCACAAGGCACTATTCTTTGCACGTCACGGTCGGTATACGTTAATCACTTCCAGACGCATACTGCAACCGGCTCGCACCCCCTCGCAGACTACTCATCCACACGCAACACACAACGCATCTACATATTAATATTGAGTATAACCCCGAACAGCAATCCAGCAATCGATACATGTCCTGATTCAAGCGCAGACCACCCAATCCGAAGGTCCTGTCCACCACATCAAGAACAATATTAATCCCCGCTCTATATGTCAACAGATAACTTTAACCCACGCACTCGACACTCCTATCTATATAACGAACAAGCTTCATTCATCATCCCACATGGACATCGTAACTCCACAATCTCGAGCGTCATCTCCCCTACGATCGCGCTCTTCTACGACCCATGACCAACGCACAACATCGTCTCGCCTCCGGACTGTATACGAAAACTGAACACGCAAATCTGCTACATCAGAGTCGCCTAATACGAAAATCTAACCCGCCGCCTATCCTCGAAACTCTACGTCTCACAGTTCAATCCCTCACTAACTCCAAAACGGGCTGGCAGTACCATCAACCATAAATCATCGCTCACTCCGCCTTTCCGCTTGAGACGGTTATCCAGCAAGTCACATCTGTCCGCGAATTACTCCCGTCATGACCGAATCACAAGATCACCCTTAGATCTCGATGCATCATACTTTCTTTAATCGCTATCTCCGACTCTCTTGTAGACGCTCCTCATCCTCAGCGTTCACTATATCACGTACTCATAAAACCTTCCACCCATCTTTTACTGAGAATCATACGATACGCCTGCCTCTCCGCTCCTAACACTTAGACAGCTGTCCAACTCACATTATAAACCACCACACCAGCTCTCGCTGACAATGGCCGCTTAATCAATCTATACTCGTAAAGCAGCCGTTCTTTACGATCACACAGACAAAACGTTACTGACTCGCATATGCCAACACAAGTCTCATAGGTCACTATCCGCGGCACCACTAGCGCCGGCGGTGCAACCATGCTATCCACTCCAGGATTATGCCCGCACGCACTCTCCCTCGCAAGCACAGCTTCACGCTACATTCATGATCAACCTTTTACTCTTGATGTTCTGTTGCTAATTCTCAATAAGCAAGGCCTATCTCTTCGGCTTGCCTATTATCCTCTAACATAACCCTAGACGATTCTGGGCATTGCCTCATCCTTCTCTTTCGTCCTCTCAGGTGTCCCATGCCTTTGTCTGTGATTACATTCGATCGGCTGCATAAGCTCCTGAAATCTACGAACGTTATGAAGGCGGGGTGGCCCGGTACTGGACATTCTCCCAGAGTTTTTGAGGGAGTTTGTTTCCGTGCTATCCCCGCCCTCGTTCAACATATTCTCTATTGTCTCTATATATCTAATACTTTTCCCTCTCACCAGTGTTGGAAGCACACGCCACATGTCCAACCTATCCGAAAAAAAGGAAGCCGCTCTGATTCCTTCTCTAACTATTCGCCCCTATAGCTCTTACTTGATATTATATCTAAGATAATTTGAAACTCTTCTCATCCTCTCATTTCTTAGATCATCTGGAATTCCATTACTTCTTTTCGATCACCAGTACGGCTTTCGGCGGATCGAGGCTCTTATACTGGCGACCTATACTTTCCTCTACTCTTACCTGATTTTATGGTTTTCCGCCTTAGGAACTACGGGGAGACTTACGTGGTGGCGCCTTGACATATCCAAAGCATTTGACGGGTAGGGCACGCGTCACTGATCTCCAAGCTCCCCTCTTTGGGTTCCTCCTTCTCATTTTGCTTACTTATGTCTAAGTTTTCTTTCAAATCGCTCAATTTCGGCTGCTGTTGATGCTGTTGTTGATAGGGCGACTTCTTCTTCTTTCCTGTTAATATTAGTGTTCCTCAGGGTTCTGCTCTTATCTCCCAACTTTATTCCTTACGTTTTTGCATTAATGATCTTCTAATATATTCATCTGCACATCTATCACTCCTATTCACTCACTATGCGATGACTTGACCTCTTCATTCTTCAAACTCATTTCAATTCTGCTGCCTCTTTTAATTCTAGAATTGCCTCTCGTTCTTAATCTTTTCGATTCTATATCTCGCTAAATCTGGATAGAATTATACCTGTGATCGTGAGAGGCGGAACCTTGTGTGAAATTTCAATTCTTAAAAACTCAACTCCTCTACAAATAGCTCCCTACACTCTAAAGACACCGTACGATCCAACGCTTCCGTATCTCTTTCGACGGTTATCTCGTCTCTTCCTGTTGACAATATAAACATTCCTGGCCTTAACATCACCAGACAAATGTCACGGAAACCTGACTGCACGAGGGTGCGCTCGGGCGGCCTGCAAAGCGGAAGTACCGGCAGAGCGGTTAGACTGCGAGACTTTTTTTTCTCCTCTCAGTTGCTCCAGCTATACCAAGGCCCTCATTCCGCCCTGTATGGAGTACTGCTCTCATATTTGTGGGGGGGCTCTTGTTCACCCGGCTTTTGGATTAGGTCGAGTCAAAGGCCAAAAGGCTTATTAAACTGTTCTGTACTTTCCACGTTCACCACTTCGACCCTCTATCTTTGCGGCGGGATGTTGGTGCTTTATCTCTTTTCTATAGTACCGCAGCGGCAGGTGCTCGAGGGAGCTTATCACTCGTGTACCTCCAACCTTTACGTCGCCCTCGTAGAACTAGCGGTGCTGTGTCTGGCACATGAGTTTTTTGTTGATATTAGTAACTCCAGCCTAGTTCGCTGCGTGCTTCCTTCTTTCCTGCCACATCTGTCTGTGGAATTCTTTCCATCTTCTGTGTTTCCTGCTGAATTTAATCTCCCCCACTTCAAAGCCTGCGTCTGCTTCATCTGCGTAATTTACTTTAGTTGTTGATTTCTGAGGCGTGCAACCACCTCCTCCTTGAATAGGGCTCTGACCCTGAGTTGTGACAACTGTATAAAAAAATAATACTATATATATATATATATATATTATATATATATACTATATATATATTATATATATATATTATATATACTATTATATATATATAACATATATATATTATATATAATATATATATATATATATACTATATATATATATATAGTATATTATATTACTATATACTCTATATACTCTATATATATATATATTTTATATACTATATATATTATTATATCATATTATATATATATATATATATATATATATATATAACTATACTATGATACTATATATATATATATATATATATATGATATTATATATATATATATATATATATTATATATATACGCAAAAAGTTATATAAGTATACGCAAATACGCAAATGTTTAAAATTTCTCTTCCGATACGGTCTTTCTCACTTTTATATGCTTCTTCTCACTCTCTCTCTCTCGTTGGTATAATTCTATGGTTTTTTTTTTTTTAAGTGTCGTATTTATATTTAAATTCTAGATTTTGTGTTCAGTCAGATCTCAATTCTTATTAAGTGTTAGGTTCAAAGAAGCATTGAATTATCACTCCGTGACGCCACTCTATAATTAAACACCGCCTCAGTGTAAAGCTATAGAGCTATAGTTCAATTTCATCAGAATCATGGATATTAGGAGATCCCTTGGTACGTACGTCTTACTTTAAATATTAATAAAATTTGGTGTATTTACTTCTTAAAAGTAGGAATTTTGTAACACAGAATCTTACCTTTTTATTGAGGTTAGCTTCATTAAAAAAACTATTTTTTATTACAACACATAAATTAGTGATTTTCAACATAGTTTTGCCTATACTCTTTAATTTTATGCTAACATCTTTGAATCTAGTGGAAAATTTTAGCCTATGATCCATATGTGCAGAGATCATAATATACATATATATAAATAGCTCTAGCTATCTATATATGATATACCATATAACTATTTTGCACTGACATTACTCACTTCCTCACCATATATATATATATATATATTATATATATATATATATATACACTATATATATATATATAACTTAATAGTATATATAGATATATATATGTTTGCAGTAGAATTGAAAAAGAAAGAAACTCGGATAAATTTGGAAATGGTGTTGAAAAACGTAAAGAACATACCAAGTAATTCAAATCTAAGAATACAATAAGAGGGGAATACCTATCCTACTACGTATAATATTATATTTTGTCACATGAATGTAAAGAACCCACTACATACTCCAGGCTCAAGCCTAACTCGGACGTAGTCTCAAAGATCATTAGGCGCCTATATGATTACGGATACGTGATAGCTAGTACTTATATATATTTCAGTAAGTTGACTCTCTCTCAAGTTCATACTCAGTATAATACGTGGTAAAAACGTACTTAACGGCCACTGCGTGGAATGCGAGAGGACGTATGGCAGTCACAATTACATTCGCAATGATTATCCTCATAAGAGGATGTTAGAACGACAATATAAGGAGGAAGCACAGCGTTTGACCTCACACGCCTGAGTGTGGTTGCCCGCCCTTCCTCGACGCAATCAGCCCAACTGCTACTATTAATGTTTCTTCGGAATGATCGCTACACTCACCTACGATCTATAAGAGGATATCATATTACAATTTTATGAATAGCGTATTTGTTAGAGACTAATATTCAACCTTGTACGGTCAGTACACTAATTTAATTACCTCAGGCACCTAAAAGGTAGCATTTTGCTAAGTTTGTATTAATTTATTTACCACAAATTAAAGTTGGTTCATGAAGGGGGTACCTTAGCGCTCTTTATAACATAATAAGACCTTTATCACTTAATATAAACTGTAATTAGTTCATATTAACCGGTTTGTTAAAGGTACATATATACTAGATTTAACACTCATGTGAGTAATGAGTGTGTATATATACAATAACTTGCCTGTATTGTAAGCTATGTCACAAGATTGCTCCATCAAGGTATCAGTGCACTAGGTATTAAGACATCCAATCTAACCAAGCATTTATACTCACTACTAGAAATTTTCCATTGAGATAAAGATAATATTAAAAAATATTCCAACTTCCTCAATAAAATTTCGCTCTTCGTGTACAAAAATTTCTCTTGATATCAGCGCTGATATTTATTAACGCTTATTCGGGCTTATAAGCATTCTATGATGAGTGATGAGGAAGTATTGTTATGCAAAAATATTGTGGATTAGTCGCTTAACGAATAGATCCCGTAGATATCAGTCATTGAAAAGACTACATTTGAAATAAGGGAATATAATAATATGTGATCGTGAGATTTTGTTTTGTTACCGGTTTCCTCATTATAATTTTAATAGAATGATCTATACAGTGTATTCTTACTTCTGTCTTTCAAACTTGGTACTAACGTTACCTATAGAGATAGGTAGAATCTCGAATACAGTTATATAAGGTAAAAGAAGCGTGCACGTGTCCGTGATGCAGCTTACCTCGTCACGCTCAGATGAATAACCGCATCTTTTCTATCGCGCGGACACACGGCAGTTCCAAAAGTTATATGGGGCAGTAAGATGGGTGTTGCTCTGAGCCTACTCTCTCCAACCGAGAGTTCACGAATAGCATAGTCACAAGTTGAAATTATGAGACTCTATTGCTAGAAAATTGAGAATAGAACGAATATAGATACATCTCGAAAATCTCATTGCGAAAGCCAGTAATTGACTCGATTTTTATTGGCGTGCCGCGACGCGACAATAGACCTCGCTCGATCCTCGCGTGAGCTCGTGTTTGTGGATTTGCTCAGCCATGCATAGCTTCGTACTCTCTAGTGTCGTGCGAGCGTTGCCTTAGTGTGTCCAAAATGGGAGTTCGTTGTTCCTCTAAATCCACAATATTGAGGAAAAGTATAAAAATGAGTGTCTCATAGTTCTACATTGACTATTCGTGTCAATTTTGGGTTCACATAAAAAACACCCACAAAAATTGATGTTATCTTAGAGGTAAACCCCATATTGGAGTGTGCATGAGAGAGGAAAAAAAATAGACACAAGAGACAACTCAGGCTCTCTCTCCAGACAAAACACTCGATTGGAGAGAGAAGTAATGGAAAGAGGATCATGAGTTAGGCAGGTGTTTATAGTATACACGGCATATAGACAAGTAACGTGTGTAGAGAGACAAAGTAAGTAAGAAATATGTGACAGAAAACATGCCCAGCTCAGGTACGATATAGACAGGAGAGCAAGAGATATATAGGATAATGCAGACAACACAGATGAGGCAAAGTACAAGAAGAGATGATATGAAGGAGGAAGGAGAGGAAGTGAAGACACGAAATGATGAGCAGAGTAAGAAATAGAAAATATGTGCCTCTTATACCAGAGGTCGTGATATAGACAGCAACAAGTCTTACACATTCTCTTTTTTTCCAGAAACTGATCACACTCTTATTATAATTGTATAGAAATGTTCATATAAGCGCAATATGTTTCAATGTTGTAGACCAATCTCACACTCTTCATTTTGAAGGATGAAGCAGAGTTAATAGTTAATACTTATTTTCAATCTTATGGCATAGTTGAAGAGTATATATAATTGGTCTTAGAGAAAAATAACTGTGCTTGATATGTTTTTACGCACAGAAATATCGATATTAATGTCTTCTTCTTTCGAAAGAGAACATTGGCTTAGTAATATTCAAAACTCTCTATGCATCTTCATAATTCTCCTCGGAAACATATTTATGGTGTTTGTGAGAATGATAGACATAATATATATCTCTATTGTACTCTCAGAGATAAACGATATGTTGTTAATTATGATTATAAATCGAGTGAAATGTCGTGTATATAGCAAACTCAGGTCGTTGATATATAGAAAAAAAAGTTTGATTCACCATATTCGAGGTAATTAATATATATTGGAGTTTTTCAGGCGTACTATCTGAACAGCACAGAGTCAAAGCACAATGGCTCGAAGTCAACAACATAACATCACTCCAACACAGAATTCTGACGAGAAGGGTCCCAATTAATCAACTCCCGCTAATTCTATCCCCCCTATGTACTTTTTTGTCTTGGCTGTACTATTACGGTTTTCTACTGATTATAACCAATACCTATCATTTATTAATAAATATTTATATATTATAATTATTGACACATCTACATCCTTTCCACATGCCTACTCATTAACAATCGATGAGTTAAAGGAAAAGACATAGCTCACTATTATTTTATAGTTTTTACCACGTAGAAGGCTAACTAGTGAGTATATAAGATATAAGTAACAAGAACTTATAGCCTAGACTCAATATAAATTTGTGATATATATAGGACACAATGAATAACTGTATAATGTTATGAAGACTAAATAAGAATATTTTAGCTGTGAGTATCTCTACCAATCTTTATAAAGGTGAGACTGAATACCTATCTCATTCCGTCGACGATAATAAGGCTTTGATGATTAACTACTCGTACTCACAATACCTAATTAGTATAACTCAGCCTCTACAGTGCATATGAACCACTCTCTCAAGTATCTAGCTCATAAGGATCTATAACTTGCTGAGAAGTTACTATGGAAGACGACAGGTAAAACGGATACTGCTAGGATGACTGATATAGGTACACAGAATAAATTTGTGTATTAGACAATTTATGATTATATTATATCAAACAGAGTTGATAATATTTGCTCACGTGAGTATTAATCACCAATGAGAATATTATTACTTCTTTAATAATATATCTATTTGCAAATGTCTCTATATTGTGAGTGGATAAATATTATCCATTCTATTGGGATTTTGTATTTTATATTTATCTATATGTTTTTAATTAAAATAATTTTTTTTAAATATTAAATCATTTAATTATCCATATACTAAATATGTACTCCACTATAAGTTTATATGTCTCTACGTTATTAATACTATATATATTATATATACATATATATATATTATATACTATATATATTAATATATTATATATATATATATATATATAATTATATCTAAATATACTAAATATATATTAAAACACACATAGTAAGTAGTTGAGTTAACAGATTTTAAAAAAAAATAAATTTTACTGAAATAAGTAGCATTATTTAAAATAAAGAATATATATATATACTATTAAATAATAAATTATATAATATTATATAATATATATATACATATATATAAATACTATAATATACTATACTAAATATTATTATTACAATTAATATTATTATTATAACATATTTATTGTTAATATCATATAATAATATATATAGTATTATATATAATATATATATATACGTATATATATTATAATATATTACTATATATATATATTATAATAGATAATTATATATATACTCATATTATATATATATATAGGTAATATATTACTAATATATTAATATATATAGTATATATATATATATATAATATATTTATATATTATTACTATGATATATCAATATATATATATAATAATATATGATATATATCTATATAATATATAATATAATATATATGATATATATTAACGTATATATATATATATATATTATATATATATATATATATATTATATATATATATATTATATAAATAGATATATATACTATAGTATATGTCGAGTGAGGCACCTCTCGATTAAACGAAAAATATAGTTATTATCTGGCTAATATAACCGATAAATAATAATACGAAAAACCTTATCAATCTCAATAACGATATACTCGATAGACTCGTGACAAAATAATACTACGCTCGATATAGCGTATAAACTCGTATTTAAATATACTGAATTAAAATATACATAAATTTTTATTTTGATATTATTCAAATTATAAAGTCATTATAAAATAAAAAATTTTTGGCTTGCCAACACCTAAAGATAAGACTGGCACTGTATCGCGCTTTTTATAGACAATAGTTTTTAAATTGATAAATATTAATTACATCCTTAAATTAAGCTATTATCATATAGAAATATATATATTAAATATACAAATATTCAGTTTTTTTTACCGACACGTACCCAGAAAATATGGGCGAATGTTGCTACTTGCTTTATATAACGTAAAACTTTGGATATCTTAATTAAATAAATTTAATATTTTTTCACATTTTTTAATTTGTAGATTTTTTCTATAATAAAATTTTATTTTCTATATTATGCTCTGATGTTATAGATTTTATAATGTATGTAAAAAACCCAAATATAAACGTTAATAAAGGATTTGAAATGATATCAAAACTAGAATTATGTTAATTTTACAATTTATCAATCTATCAAAAATAATAAATAATCTACCATACGGTTTTATAGGCCATCCGTTTCCTGCAGCCATTTCGTATGTCCCCTTAAAAAACCATAGAGCATATTAAGTTTTCATGCTGACAGAGGAATTCCTTTTGGCTCTGTAGATATCGCTTTTGCCATAGGGCAGAACAATCGCTCCCACCGCAGCGCTTAGACCTGCCCTAGCAGTAATTGCTACTATCATAAGAGATCAATGAGCACCTTCCCATTTGTTAAAAGCTAGGTCTGACAAAGCTGTCTGGTCGGTTTCGTCCTGCAGCCACTTATTCATACAATGAGAGTCACTTTATTCTTGATTGATCTTCATGAAGACGTTGACCTTGATGTTAGTTCTGTGTAATCTCAAGTCATCACAGATGCGTTAGTAGTTACTCCATTCTCTTCCTATGTCTCTGCTCCTAGCTGCTGCTAGAGTACTTGCTTGGCCGATTTCTCGAGTTCGCGCTATGGCGCCAATAACTCTTCCACACCTTCTTTCTCCTATCAGGGCCTTGACCTCAGGACTATATTATTTCGGCCATTTTTTTCACAAAGCCACTCATCCACAATTCAGAGCTGTAAAAACTTGGGGTAGAAGGCTCACGTGCGCCAGAAGGCTACTCCTCCTCTTCAAACTGTGTTGTATGCAGAACTCTTGTCTTATTGGTGCCGTCAAGGACGGGTATTGACCAGAGTAAGTCAGGCAAAACTGGAGATTGGCATTGGTCTTCAAAGCCAATCAGCTTTTTTTTGGTCCCACTAATGAGTCTGTGCGGGATCCACGGACAGCCCAGATAGCACTGTTTTTCCCCTTGGATTTGATCCAGTGCAACGGCGAACTGCGTCTGGTGATAATGGTCATGGCAGTTGACGATATCGTTATATATAGATTTCTATAGCGTTATTTCGTAAAAATATCGAATATTTAATATATATATATCATATATAATATATATAACTATCTATATATATATATATATACTACTATCTATATATATATATATATATAGTAGTATATATATTATTATAAAAAATTTTTATATAAATTATTATTTTATTACTTAATTATTATTTTATAACTACTTTTTAATTTTAAACTTTATTAATATACGTAAATATATATTATGTATGGCTGTATATATAAAAGAAAATAGAAGTATCGCCC
>JABUQX010035695.1:0-11150 GCA_015478945.1 Trachelipus rathkii | reverse complement strand
ATAAGTATATCTAAAGATTGTTCTATTTTGCAATGTTCTTTCTTTATGTGTGCCACATCGTCTTCACAGGATATTTAGGAGACCAAAAAATTACTGTGAAAGAGAAAAAAGAAACCATTATCCAAATATTTAGACATCCATAATTTCTGCTCATAAAGAATCAACATGTCAGACGTGAGTTTCTTCTTCTATTTTGTTATACTATACCTTTTTTGCCCACCCCACACAAACTATATTATTCACACCATTGACACTTATGGGCGACAGCCCATTGGCCTGCGGAGATGAACATAGTAGTTTTTTGACGTATTGAGGTTGCCACTTATGCGCCAGCGTGATGTTCTTTTATGAAGGAGAGACCCCAAATGATATAAAAATTTGGAAAAAGGCTTAGGATAATTTTTTTTAAATTAATCTCTTAGTAAAAAATAAAAACAAAAACTGGTTGTTTGTTTCCACCTTAGATGCCCCCAAAAAAAAAATCCAGATAAATCTATTTATAGTTTAACTCGAAGTTGACACGCGGCACAAATGTCACTGCTCCCTTTAGTTTGCTCGGACGAGAGTTGGAGATGCTGGTGCTCTTTTGTGAGAGGGGGTCTAGGAATTAGATAGGAATGTTAGTCATTGTTTGTTTGGCCATGTATACACCATGAGTTTACAGCTTTTAGCATCGCGTAGCGGGGATCTTCCATAATTAAAAATTTTGGCCTACCACACCTTTGTCCGTAGAGAATTTTTCGTGTGTGGAAACGCGCCAGGCCAAAAAGTAGTGAGGTTTTTGCTTTTTGTGATCATTGATGGGGGGCCTCGGGGTGGCCAATGCAGGGTGGCAGGGGATGATGATGGAATACAGCCATACAGGAGCTTGTGGGCTTATAACAAGATTGTCATATTTAGGCTAAAATTCTCCAACTGTGAAGTGTGCTCAGGCAATCGATTGTTCAGTTGTATTGGTCTCTTTGAGAGAGTTTAGAATGGGCGGCTAAAGGGCGTACTCGTGCGAATAGTGACCTCGGTAAAAGTTTTCAAAAAATTCACCTTGACCAAGTCCTTCCAATATTTATAATTTTCTCTGCCTCTGTCCGAATCATATCCTGGTAGATATATAGATGGTTTGCCACTGTAAACCTTTTTGGGAAAAGTAGATCATTATAAAGCGTCCACCTTAGATTTTTCGTAAGTATTTATGACTGTCGTTTTGAAACGGTCATACTTCTGCATCAAGTTCGGCTCTGGATTGATTCTATACCAAAAAACTTCAGGTGGAATTGCGAACCATAACATGGAAAGGTACTTAGTTCGTGAGGACCTTAAGTTAGCAGATGAAATTGTGGTTCCATGACACGAAACCATTCGGGACTGAAGATTCCGAAAAAGTTGGTGGTTCAATTTAGGGGGTTAAATTTTTCATTGTTTTGTTGAAATGGATTCTGCCTCTCTATGATTGTTATCCTGTCCTTGATCGTCTGCCATCTTCGTGGTATAAAATTTTCAGCTCTGGGATCACCAATTATATAGTTGCCGGTTTTTGGTTTAATATTATTATCAGTTATATGGTCCTACTCGATATGGATATTCTATTATCTGGTTATGACAACACTAATAGCGACGGAGGAGGAGGATGTAATCAGCAATTCATGTAGGACTGGTATCGGATATGGGAATGCAAAATAATTAATCGTTATCTCTGTAAACTTCACTACCTATAACCAGTATTTGGATGTTAAGCCGCCTTTTTGCAAGTAGAGTAACGTTCGGGTTAAGGCTGTGTATGCAGCGGTTTGTCAGTCTCGCGACTTCAGATAAGCCGTTTCGACTGTTCGTATGAAAAGTCCTCCGGCTAACGGCAAAAGGCGGTTGTAGGCTGATCTGCACGAGCTCGTTGGTAAATCGTTGGCTAAAAAGGAGGCTGGGTGTTCTTCTGGCCAACCGTGGGACAATCTGGAAGGGGGAAAGAGAGTATTTATACTCTCTGTAATTATCTCTATGACAGTTAACCTCAGCGTACCTGCGAAATTATCTCTTTAGTAGTAAACTACTTTTAGGTGGTAGACGAACTGGGAGATCTTGGATGTCAGGTAAAAGCACCATCAACGAGACCAGTTCCACCTGCAGGAGAACTCTATGAAGATCGTCCAAAGGGTTCTTGGTAAACCTGGAAGGTCCTAAGCCTCTTGGTAGGCTCAGAGAGAGGGGAGACGTAGGGCCAGTCGGAGATCTGAAGTCCAACTCCGGGGGAGACGAGGCAGCCAAACTTCTAGTAGAGAGACGAGGAGTCCAACTTCTTGCAAAGCTTCTTCTTCTTGGCTTCGTAGGTCGGATCTGATATTTCGCTTTTTGTTCTATATTAGCCAATTATCTCTATAGTTGTAGCAAAGCGCTACGAAAATTATTTCTTTTAAAGGTTAATAAGACAACAAGCAGAAATCCAGATTATTTTTTTTAACAGAGAAAGTCGTACAAAGTTATAAAAAAGTCCAATTTAGTTATAATACTCACCACGTTAGTTTTTATATAACTCGATACTATTATTAAATATAATAGTCCACAATCTTGTACATTTGAGACACATCGGTACCAAATAATCTCTCTTATACTTTTTTTTTAACGATGCCCACCTCTGCTTATTTGCCTATTGACTATTCTCTGTTTTTTCTAAACTTCTTAGAGCAATTTTGAATTCTCAAAATGTCATATGTTTTTCCCTCTGGCAAATTACAGTATAAAAAGTTTTAAATGTTTGTGGTAGGCTTTTAAATTCCATGGCTATAAGTGAACTATCGCTTACAGTTACACAAGCTGTTTGCAAATATGTAGCTGCTGTCTCTGTCCTTATAATATAATCAGTAATCTTATCCCTATCACTCAATTCTAGAGACGTTAATGGTATACAATGCTATTGTTCTAAGCTTTCTGCTGCAAATAACTTTCTGTCAATATTGGCTAGCCTTAGTTTCATTCACTTAATAATAGTTGCAGCATGTACCGGAGATAAAATGTATAAGTTATACATTTTGAAGTGGAACAATGAATATGATTACAAATATGATGACACAATTATCCTAAGTTGTGATGGAGAAAAGATTGATTAGTAGTATTAACTTTATAAGGATTTAAAGTTTTTGTCGAAAACCAAGTGGCATGAAGCTGTAAATGAAAAGCATACATAAGAGCACTTGATTTATTCCAGAAATGATACTAAATCTAAATATAATACTTTCTCTCTAGAATACATTAGTTAGACCTCATATGGAATACGCAGTTCAGTTTTGATCATAGCGTCCAAAAAAGACAGAAATAATTGAAAGATAAAGATTTCACTGTTTCGCTGACATCAAAGTGGTGAAGTACTAATAAACACTACGTGGAATTGAGATTTCATTCTTTAAGAGACAGAAGATTTGAGTAGGAAAAATTGAGTAGAAATAGTTTCTTCCAAAATCTAAATAAAATTTGACTATATCAGAGATTAACTAACCAGTGTTTCAGTATTAAAATTATACTCTAGAAGAATGTGGCCTGTAAGCGGTATATGTTCAAATTTATTTAGTATGCAACCAAATATGTCCAACTAACCGGTGGGATAGATCTGATTGTTTATTACGATGGATATCTAGATTTAAGTGTACGGCGTGTGTTCGAGATTATTATTACCTCTCATTTTAGAGGAATATAATTTAGTTTCTCTTCTTTGAATCTTTTCATTTTTTCATATGTCTTTTTTGAGGTATGGACTCCAAACTGTACTATAGATCAGATGAGGAGTCTTAACTATTTTTTATAGAGAGGAAAGTATTTATGTTGAAATTGTAGAATTATAATATCGAAAGTTTCTGAGGAAGATAATATAAGTAGCTATGTATTTGCCTTTTTTAACAGTGACATTATCAGCAACATTGGTTATCAGCCACAACTTTTAAATATCAGTTAATTAACTTGAAATACTCGAGTAATTCTTTGCGTTCACTGCACATATCTATTGATAATTCTGCATCTTACTTGTTTATAAAGATGCATATGTTTCCTACTCTCAAATGTTATAAACTTAACTATTTTAATGGTATTAATTAAGTATATCACGTTGACAGATGTTTTTTATGACACTAATTTTCTATCTATGTTATAAGTTTATTCTGTGTAAGATAGAATCTGAGTGCGACATTAATATCGTACTATTTCAAGTTTCGAATCAATTCCACGAAAATTTCGAAAATATATGTAACCAATATATTGACATTAGTATATCTTAACATGATATAATGAGAAATCAGTATTAGGAGCACAGGACCAGATATCTTTAGGGTACCAATATCAAATACACGTCACCTATATTAAAATAACAGTCCTAGTGTAGACATTCTACCAATTGAATAAAGGACTGCGTTGTTTCAGTATCCGAAAAGCGAATTTATTTAATCAATTTTAAAGTACTTCCCTCAATAACTGGCATGAAGATCGTAAACTTACACAATAGTCTTGAGATATGTATGTGACAAGTAGTTCTCATAATTATACACATTATGAAAGTAACACAACGAAAGAGGAAATGAAGTGATTTGAATAATATTATTATTAGCATCGTGAATCAGACCACCAAAATATAAAGAAACTCTCACTCAAAGTTGTTCAAATACACTATTTTCTTCCTAAAATCTCGAGCTGAGTGTGGTTACTTCTTGGAAACACTATTATCCGATCAAGATTTGTGTACTAACCTATTGAGTTAAGTAGTTAGCTTAAAAATTCCAACTATAGAAGCAAGTGCTAAATTTGGTACTGTAAGTTATTTCGTAACTTACAATTTCCTTTGAAAAATGAGGGAGTTATAGTAGCCATTTTTGGAAAATCAGAGGAACTATATTGCTTTCTTTTAAAGACTTATTGAGAAAAAGATGTCAAGAGAAGATGCAGAAAACTGTCTTCTAGCATAATTATACAAAAAGTACAATATAACGATTAGAAAACAACATAAACATCTCAACAATTGGTGAATTTGATTAAACTTTAATTAGGGTGCACACATTTCTGATTACTTTCTATGTATATTATCTATCTATTAAAATGTTGTCTTGATGAAAAACCACCTTAGTCATTCCCCATGCTAGGCAGACTATTAGATTCTCTTGCCGTACAAAACTGTCGGAAAAATTATATTTTAAAATGTTTGTCCATATCAGCACTGTTTGATTTAAAATTACCATTAATGTCCAGTAAAGGAGAGATTTTTATGCTATAATGGAAACTTTTGTTATATGTGTTTGCTTAAGGAACTTTTTAGATTAATGTGTCAAGTTACTTATATGTTAATTATCATTGTTATCAGTCTTATAATATATAATTAATCGTTTGAGCTTCGCGAACAGCTAATGTAAACGTAGTTATTATTTCCAACCATGAAGGAGAAACTTCATCATAGTTTTAATATGACTCTATTTCTATTGCTTAAGAATTCTAATTCATTATTACCATGCTGTTTCGAATTTGGAGCTAAAGATTATGCTTTCATTTTATATGAGAAAATTTTTGTGTTGTCTTAAATATTTAGATGTATCCCTACTTAACATTTGAGCATTTCTGTTTTAATGATCTTCATGCATCATAGACAGATAAACTAGATCTTTAACCATTTAAAATTGCGTTCTCAAATCTGGAAAATTAATATTGTTTTGTGTATTTTGTTTTTTAATATTATGGTAAAATTTTACTTTTCATATTTATTTGACCACTTTTTACATGGCTATTCTTATACTACAAAACTCTTACCAAGTTCAATGTGACCACTATTAATAGGTTACTCATTTTTTCCTCTAGTAGGATTTAATAAGCAATCAAAATTATTTGAAAAAGCAATATTCTCCTAAGAATTTTAGTAATCGTTTCTCTGGTCTGCATCGAAGAATTTATAGTCGTATTTGGGCACAGTTAAAGTCTCTAACAATTATTGTGATCCTTCTGAAACTCTGATCAATTCTTTATACAAACTTACTCTATTACTAGATTGTGAGGATGTTGAGCACGGCTGATAGACCATATTAATGTAAGCTAATTTATTTTGACTGAAGATTTAACACCAAGAATATAAATTTCATCAACATCAGCTAAATACACGTAAAATCAAGTTAGATAATAATTATATTTTAAATGTAAATTATAAACGGCCACATCTTCTTATTATTGTTTTCTGTCCTTGAGTATGAATTTATAAGCCTATTAATTGAAATTCCGAACTATAATCTACGAAATCATTAAAGTTGCCACGCTATGTTCTTCATATAATTGTAATTTATCATAGGTATTTATACATATAATATTAATTAGTTAATAATTTCAATTGATTAAGTATTGTTCCGGATTTCTTGCGTTAACGATACCCGGATTCATTGCGAGCACACATTCGAGTGCAGAACTTGTATTCATCTCTGTAAGAAAGAGCAATTATCTGAGCGATGTATTCAAACTTAGTGTCTCGCTTTACTATATAATCGTTATCGCTAGAGTTGAGTTCGATGACAGATGCATTGTGGAGTAACAATAATAGTTCTTCTAAAGATGAGAACATCTCTAATCTCTTGCATAGAAGAAGAATTTGAATATCTCACAGTATAGAAAATTCGGCGTATCCAAAAATTATTGCATCACATGAGTAGCGTTTTAATCCTTACTCTGAGTCAGAAAATTCGATTATTCAGTATACAGTTTCCTAGTTTTTTTGAAAAAATAGCACCATTGCTTTGGAAAAAACTTTATTAAACTCATCATTAATAATTTTACGAGGACTCGAAATTCACTCTAAATCAAAAAAGAAATAGAGAGATGTAAGCATGTATATAACAAGAATGGACAAGAAAATATATAAAACCAGTATAAGAAGAAAATAAATAATGAAGAAACAATTTAAGTTATTACTAAAACTGTTTATAGCAAAGAAATTACACAGTAAATGTAATTATCATTATAAAATATGATCAATGAAGTAAGGAGGAAGAAGAGAAAGAAGTGACATGTGAAATGAGAGAAGAAGCTAAAATAAGAGAATAAAGCTGGAGTAACGTTTCTCTGATATGGGTCATTGCGCTAAATCAACTATCCTTAGATTCCTCTTTTGTTATTCATTTTTGTTATGGTTGAAATTACTTTAAATTATTAACTTATATTATGTTTGTATGCTAATAAGTATTATTATTAGTTTATTATTATTGATTTGAATTTTTAATTATATGTATTGTTGTATTTAATTTTATTACTTTTATTAATTCTTTATTTATATATTTTATTATTATTATTATTATATTATGGTATGGCGTAATTTAATATCAGTGATTTGCGGGAGCCATATTTGTTCCAGCATTCCAGAACCGTAATTTTATTGGCAAATCTGAATGCTGAGTGAATTTTTTTTATTGTTATTTTTTTTCGATGTTACAGAAGGTAAGAACTTCAGGTATTCTTGGTATACTTGTTTTTTGTTCTTTATATCATGTACCTATTTAGTGTTATTTATTGATGCTCGTAGGGAGGTACACGGGGACTGCTTGAAGTCGAGAATCTTTGTGATTTGGTGTACTGTAAAATATCCTGATCGAGAACGTCATTTTTTGTATTCAATGCACGTTTCTCTATTCTCAATTAAGCACGTTTCCCGCTTTCATGTCTGTGGTAGCATATTTCTTATGTTGAACGCGTCATTTAAGATTTTACAGCGTCGTCAGTTAGACATGATTATGGAACTTTTTATATAAAATCACGTCACAAAATTTGTGATCTTGTTAGTTGACTTTTACTGGATCTTATAGTCACGTAAGTTTCTTGCTGATGTTCTTTATCAGTTGCATTTTAGCCTCTGAGTGATAGGATCCTGAATGAGTGTCACTTTCTGTATTTTGATTAGACTTTTTTAACCTAAGATGTGTCATTGTTGTTCTTTGTATGTACTTGATTTATAATCTTTAATAAGACTACCCCAGACAATTAATTCATTTGGTTACCATTGTACATATTCATTCAATATTAGATAACCCTTTATTATATAACTTGATCATGTAATGCAAGATAAAGTGAATCTTAACAGTAACACCTGTTCTGAAGGCTAGCAGGTAGTGTCATATAATAATTGATCTTTGATTTTATTTAAAAATGGGGAAAAAGATAGTATGATATACATTACAATACTCCCACATACCATTACAATGTTATTATTAATAGTTATTAAATATAATATTTATATTTATAGTAGTATATATATATAATATGTTATTAATATAGTAGGAATAATATATATTAATTATATAATATTATATTTATAAATTAATATTAATTAATATATAATATTATGATATAATTTTATTGTGAGCACTATACCCATCGGGCGCTAGTGATGTTTGGCATATTGATTAATTATGTGACAATAAAAACGATAAAAATACGAAAATAACAAACTGCGTTTGGTATTTAGTAAAGTATTTAGTACACCAACAAGTATTTGTGTAATGTTGTAATTGGTAGGTAATGTCGAGGCTCACATTGCTATGTTAGAGATAAGGGCCTTGACCAAAAAGTGTACGAATAAGTTACCGTTTGTTTGGGTGGTAATGCTGATAAGGATTAGTCTATAACCTCATAAGGAAATCAGGCGCTTATGCATCAAAAAACTTGGGTAAGAATCTTAAGAAACATGAGCTAAAAAAAATTATTTATTACTCAAGATCAACAATATTAATCATAGAATTAGGTTGGATACAATATTTTCTTAGTTCAGTATGAATGCATATAAAAAATAAAGCTTAACATTATTTAGGACGATAAGAAAATTATTATTATGAAATCTTATATTTGAGGGAGTGAAATAAAAGGAAGAAGAATATTACAAACTAGAAAGAAAATATAATGAGAAGAAAAAAACTATAGATTTGATCAATTGGATTATTGAATTTTATGATCAAAAAAATGATACTAAAACACAATAAATTACCAAAAGGTGACCGTTAATTAAACAAAGAGACTCATAAGACTCACTAGAATGGTATACAAGGAAAAAGGGAGGGGAGGTTTAGGATAGCTGCGCTGGATGGTGTGTTTGTATTGATTTTAGTATGATTTAGCTAGAAGTTAGGGTATGTTCAATATATAATTGCATATATATACTAATTTTGTGATGGTTTTTACGAATCCATAAAAGAATAAGTAAAATTTTTATTTCATGATATTTTATTCTTATTTATTTAGTTATTTATTTATTTTCTTGGAATAGTTCCTGGTTCTGAAATCCATTAATTTCGAAATCCTACAGACCCAGAACATATTATAAAGGAACACCATATTGCATCAATGTACACCAAGAAATTTAATATAACTAGGAGATCACCGCATAACACCGGAGGGCCCGACACACGAGGTGCAGCTGGTCTAACTCCATTCTGCCTAAAATAGAACTAACTTCTCTGATCAGACTACACTCCATTCTCAATTTTCTGTCCATCCTTATATTTCATCATTCTTTTATTTACCTTCTTTTCTGTCCTCCTTTACGATTATATCGAATTAATACTCTTACTCTCTTGATATCTTTCCTTTTCTGTTTTTTTGCAATATCATACATTTTATAAATTGTCTAACCCACACACTCACATCTTCTTTTTTTTCAGTCGGGACCCCAATCAATGGGGTAATCTGCCTTCATTATTTATTATTAATATTTCTACCCACTAATTATAAGTAATCAATACTTATATAATATCGTATGCCCCTACATTGGGGTATCCCTAGAATCACTAACTTCAAAGTTAATCATATGATATGACGTTTTGTTTTTTCTTTTTTTTATATATAATATATATATATATAATATAATAGGTTTAATGCTATATGAAGCAGAAAACACATTTTATCAAACAATACGATCTACGCAGAAAAACAAACCACGACCGAAAAAAAGACCGCTAATAAAAATCAATAGTGTACATTTAATGCCTCATTACATATGTTAATGAATAGAATATATCATACAGTTACGAAAGGAAAAAGATATGTATCTCACAATTATGGAAGAGAGTAGTTAAGAGGAGATCCACTTATAGTTACGCTTAGATAAGTCATATTCGAACTTTACTGTTATGGATGAGCCTACGATTAACGCAACTCCTCTATAATATTATTATATTCAAACGACATATTTATCCGTCCTAATCGTATACTGAACATTCTGAATTTCTTCATTATCACCTGTATATTCTATATTTATTTCTATTATACCACCAAGATCGTATCACGATACTCACAACTAAACTTATTACTAATTCGAATCGTTTATTAACTATCGGGCAACCGCAGTGGCACTCCAAGCATCGCTGGTCTGAGGATTAGATTATCAATATACACTTATTTATAATTTCCGTCAGATTACCCCTTGATTAATACCTATTATTCTTATTTCATAAGTATATTTCTATGAAGATTATCAAATATTACCCTGAATCCCTCTTATTCAATAATTAATATCCAAAATTTTTCAGCCAATTATAGAACACTATCAATCGATTTTTTAAAACTGGAGGGTGGTGATCGCCTCCCTTCGGGCACCTATTTATTATCACATATTAGCTATATTTTTAGTAGACGGGGAACGTAAATCTTCGTAAATAGCAAACTAGAGCGTTACCATCCCCATAGTTTTATAACTACTCATCCATCCGCAAATTTTAACGAAATACCGATGCATAACCCAACTACTACTCACCAACCATACTATTACCACTATACACAACATATAATAGTTAAAAAATGATTTGCGGCGGCACCAGCATATTTCCCCCAGCAATATCAAATCAGCAATTCCATCCATCCACAGGAAAAGAATGAAAAACACCGTGAATTTTTTTTTTAATCTGAACAAATCTGGAGACAAACTAATAAATTTGTTAAAATGTTATTTTTTTCAGTGCAAATTCTGGGTCAATTATACTTGAATATTCTTTGTTTTGTACAGACCGTAGGATTAATCATTAAATTTGTTAAATATTTGTTAATCCTGTAGATCTATATAGTCCTTAGGTCATACATGTGAGGAATGACCTAGTTACAGATTAGAGTCGTATGAGATCTTTAGATGATCATTGTGGGCTATCCTGACATTGGCAATAAATATAGGAACT
>JABUQX010035694.1:0-54181 GCA_015478945.1 Trachelipus rathkii | reverse complement strand
GCATGAGATAGTTCCTTTTTGTAAAAAGGATAAACATATGATTGGAGGGGTTGACTCGAGGGCACGCGCCACAAGTCTATTTTTCGTAATTTTAAGGACGTATTGTTACTCTGACCATTATATTGTGATTGTACACGGTATATATATATTAATTAAATATAATAATAAGTTATACTTATATTAAGTTGGAGATAATAAAGTTATTTAAAAATAAAAATGAATAATTTTTATTTATATTAAAATAATAATATATAACATACGGCAAAATAAGATGTTCAAAATTGAGGGCACACATCGACTAAATAGTAAACACAATGAGTCGCTCATCCGGTATTTATATATATATAAACTCAACCTCTATTAATTCACTTTATTTTATTTATACTAATGTATTTGATCTAATTTATTGCTTATTACTGGCGATTACGAATTTTAATAGTGATAATAATTATTCAAGATAGCTCATGGTTAAGCGGATATTGGGGCGTTAAATATCTGATATAGGCAATCTTCGATGCACATATGACAGCGAGAGTTGAATTTAATGTAAAGTCACCGATACATAAGGCAAGTCGTGAGGAGCCACAGAAGCGCTTTGCGAGAGCCGTTCCGCGACGATAGGTTCCCGCTCCAACAGAGCCCGCCCTGCAATCCTTAGATGGTGGTTGGCTTACGACGGATCAACACGCCCGTTATTCCTCTCGTCAGAGAGGGCTGGGACTCAAATCAGCGCTATTAGTACGTCAAAACTTTACATTAAAAAAATGATTCCTAATAAGGACCTAAAATAATAATAATCGACAAAAAACTGACAGTATAGATTTATTATTTTAAATTTGTGATGTGTGACGGTTTTCGGGGTACTTGGACCAAAAGTTAATTGTTTATTGCCCATAGGCGAATTGCCAGATTTTTGTTATCATAGAGTAGTATTTTACAAAAATAAATAAAAATAAACAAAAAAAAAAGAAAAGTTCATATAAAAAGTATAGCATAATGAGGATGTAGTCGGTATAAAAACCTATTTTTCAATCAAAGGCAGGGTTACCTCACTTATATTTATAGCTATATTAATTAAAGTGGTTATATATTATACCGACTTACACCCAAATTTTGACATAGTATGTAGAGCTATATATACATATAATAATTAATATATATATTATAATATATATATATATATATAATATAGTTACTAATAATATATTATTATATATATATAATAATATATATATATATATATATATATATATAATATATATATAATATTATTAATATTATAATAAATATATTAAATTAATATATATAATATTATATTATATGATATATATATATAATTATTATAATAAACTAGGGGGTGTGCCCTGGAGTGAGAATGTTGTACAAACTTCTAGAGGTGAATTTAATGTTAAGTCCATTATGAAAAAAATGAAAATAAGTTATAATCACATATATAACAGGATATCCGGAAATTGGATAAGTATGATATTATATAGAGTATATATTTATGGCTTAATGACGTAAAAATATCGGCGAAACTACGAGTACCATGGAACGCAAAAATGCGTGCCCGTCCATTCACTAGCATGCAGAGTTAAAAAAATATAATAGATTTGGTTCTTATGTGGGCAGGAGGGAGGTTGATAAGGAGCACCCTCTATGACTGCATATACGCTAAAAACTGGAAAAGGTTGAGGGGTGATTCGTAGTTTAGCTGCTGGTGTGAACTGATGTAACTTCAAAGCAATAATAATGTCAAAACGATATAGACGGTATAGAAATATTCCTACCAGTATTGCCGTAAAGAGATGAGCGCACAGCGGTACTACTGTGTAAGTTACATGGTTGCCTAGAATGAAGTGCTATCATATTCTAATGACATATTTTTGTTGGATCATATAGAATACCAGGTAGTTTTTAATGTCTTTAAGAAAATATAGAATAGAATTAGGGTACAAAATGCCCTTCAATAGAATTTCACTTTTGATAAATGTGAGTTTTTTTAAGCTTTGTTATAAATGGAAAAATTTGTGGATGGATTTTTAATTTATTTTCACGTGTTATGTTACAATTCCAAGTTAAGCTTTAAACTGGCAAAGTAAAATTTTTGTTCCAAACAGTTATTAGTGGCAAAATCACGGGGCCCTAACTTGGTCCGATTCACCACCCGTAAAAAAAATGGATGAAGGGGTGAATCGGACACCATTTGTTATTATTATTTTTACGGTATTATTATTGACTTTTATTATGTATAGATTAATTTAAAAAATATCATGAAATAGTTTGCTTTATTATGTAAAAAAATTAAAATAAAAACAATGAAATTTAAATATAAAAAAAATACGAATTCCAATAAAAAAGTGTCAAATTTTTGAGCAGAGAGGGGTGAATCGGACCAACTCTTATTTTATTTTTAATTTATTATCATTATTGACATTTTTTTAATTGATTTATTATGATTTAAATATATAAATAATTATTATTTATTAAGTAAAAAATTAAAAATATGAAATTGAATTTATACGTAAAGAGGAATTTAAAGACAGATGGTGCCGATCACCCCTCAATGTGGTCCATGATTCACCCCCAAGGTCAGCTGATGACTTATTAAAACTTTAATAATAAACTTTTATTATTAGAATTATTTTACATTAAAATTTTTTTTTGGGTGTGGCATTATTACCTAGTTTGAAGGAATGTTCCAAAAAAAAAAAAAAAAAAAAAAAAATTCCAAAAAGTGCATAGGGAAGAGTCGGGAGACGAAGTTATACCTAAAGTGGTCAAAGTCACCCTGCCCGACGCTAACGCAATTAGTAATAAACATAAGAACAAAAATATAAAAGTTATTTCTTGCTGGATCCATGACCTCCTGGAATGTTTGTGCAAAGGGCAATGTGCAAAGGAAGGGGGACAAAACAAGAATGTATAATGCCATTATGCCAAGAATACATGGTGAAAACAGGAGAAGCGACATCTTAAGGGCACACTCAGTATATGCGAAAACAGAAAACTGAGATCAATTTTAATACCTTTCTCTATTCTCTCTCTTTCCCTTCCACATACTCTTTTATTCCCCTTACATCCACTCAACTTTTTTGTAAATACATTCTGCATCTGGTGGCATAACTTATATCCAGCTATTCAACCTCTTGAATACTCTTTCTTCTCCTTTCAACATGATCAGCTTTATCGTCGACGCCATAGATCCTGCCTCATAAATTTGTTCGAACCTGTGTTTAAGCGACCATTAAGAATATAGAGACAGTAAAGGTGTTTTTGATTTGGCAAAAACAGTCAACTAAATAGAACCAATTCCACAACATGCTCATGCAAATCCACAAAAGCAACCCTAGGGCTGTGTCAAATTACTGTAAGCTGACAAATCACCAATTGGGCTTTAGTCAAACCTAATGATATATATATATTGATACCAAATAATGATCATATATTTAATATATAATATTAAGTTATGGCATTGCATTGCAGTCTGACATTATTTAATGTTTTAAATAATTTTAACCACTGTAACTAAAAACTCGCCATTGTAGCTTGGTCAAAATATACTATATAGATACCTGCCCTCCATTTACCTACCAACCCTGTTCTTAAATGTTGCAATCGAAGTCACACAAACTCAACAACCTCTTGTGGCAGACTATTCCAAAAATTTAATCTAACCCTATTAACTTGAATGCATCTTTCTTTATTATCAAGATGGCAGTGCATTTCTTCTTAAATTTCTGTCTTATTATGCGCCCGGTCACCTGCCATGCTCTAACTATGAAAAATTTATTTGGTCTCTTGTATTATCAATAGATGAAATATTTTGTAGACTTGTATCATGTCCCCGTCTGAGAAAGCACCTTTCTACAGAAAAAATTCCTAACTCCTTAAGCCTCTTCCTCATAGCTCTTACCATCAAACCCAGAAAACATCATCCTTGTTCCCTACGTTGCACTCGCTCTAGCAAATTCTAAGTCTTTCTTTAAAATAAGGGGCCCAAAACTTGTGCACAATACTCTATTACTGGCCTAACATAGCTATTATTATTATACAGTCTGCTTATAACTTCCTTGCTCTTGGTAAATGACATTGCAATTTGTTATGCCCAGGCAATTCTTATTAGCAGCTTATTCCTTGCTTCCAAAACACCACATTAGCTACTTTCAAATTACGCTTATAATCACACCTAAATCTTTTTCTTGGTCCACAAACTCAAGCCAATCCCCCATTCATATCATAGTTTAAAACTTTTATTTGAGTAACCTAGGTGAAGAACCTTAAACTTTTATAACTATTAAATTCATTTGCCACTTATGTTCGAAAGGCCAAGAAGTTTATAAAGATCATTTTTGAATCTTTATACATCCTTCACTAATTTCCCTAACTGTGGTGGCCACTTGGTATCATCTGCAGTGTGCAAACTTAGAAACCTTGCATTTAAGTCCCTGGTCTAAATCATTAGTAGCAGAATAGATAGCATTCTTCAAAGTCGAGCTATCAGTATACCCCACCACTTCGTCTTTCACCACCATACAACTGATACCACAATTCTTCCACATAAACCCTTGCATTGATACCTTCGATAAACCCAATCGCCTCTGCTTCAATCGTTGATCTCGCAACCCTTTTTACACAAGTACTTAAGTATTAAGTATTTAGTATTAAGCTCAGAGGGAAAAGAAATCACGTGTTCAGGATAAATTACAATGTTTTGGGTTAAGTGAATTGGAGTGAGTTGAAGGAAGAGATAGAAGACAGAAGACCATAACCACAATATTTATATTTTTCCGAGAGGAAGATTTTATTGGTCCGTACCTTGAGAAAAGATTTATTTAATTTATTTCTGTTTTCTGAAATGTAAGAGGGAGAAGTCAAAAAATCGCGTATTTATTACTTTGGTTTACCCTTGGATAATTGGTATTTTTAAAGTTTTAAAAGCCTTCACAGATGGGACCTTGATGAATTTTGCATTTTGATCTGATCAAAGGTAACTAAAATTTTATTTTTACTTCCCAGTCACTACTAGGAAGAAAAGCATATTAAGATATTGATAGTAAGGATAGTAATATTCTTGAGGATACTGAAAGAGTTGAGGGTAACAGGAATACGTTTGAAGAATATTCAATATTATTGGGAAAAGAAATATCTATGGATGAATTAGAAATGTGTATTATAAATGTTTTGCACAGTAATAAATTTCAGCATTGTTGAAGAAAAAATAGTCTAAATATATCTTCAATGAGGAGCTGAGTGTTGTTGAGGAACAATAAATATATAGTAATCTGGGTTGAGAGGAAAAAAAAAATATGAAAAATCTAAAAACAGGCTTTTTCCACCAAAAGTTTGTTTACATTTTTTTGGGGGACAATCCAGTTACAGTATTGAACATACAGGCGGCTGTCAGTAACTGCATGATATTTGATTTTTATATCTATTTCCAATTCATGTGTTTTCCAAACAACTGTAATTGTTCGATAGGCCTAACAGTTTTGGGCAGTTTTTTTACCAACTCTGATTGGTAATTAAAAGTTCATGAAGAAAAATATATAATTAGAAGAAAGAACAGAGCATGGATGTTATTAAAGATATGAAGAGTGGTAATGATAGATTTTTGTCGAAAGATGAATGTAAGAAGAGAGGGTTATGGTATAAATGCTACTGAAATATATATTTAAAAATTAAATATATTTTCACTGTAAAGTGGGAGGGGGGGGAGGGAAAAGTTCCTCCAATCATGTAGATACATAGAAAAAGAATTGAATTTTAAGGTCCTTGGTTGTTTGAATGGGTTGGAGAGGGGGGGGGGATGTTGAAATATAAATCTATGATGTTTTGACTTTGGTTTATAGATTTATTACAACTCTCCCTACCAACATACCCTATGTGATTATATAGGAAGATTATTTTTCTCCCTACCAACATATGTGGTTTATAGAAAGATTGCACTTCCTACCAACATATGGACTAGGATGGGTAAGATTTGACTACTATATCTTTTATATATATATATATAGATATATAATATATATATAATTATATATAGATATTATATTATGATTATATATATATTTTAAGATATTATATTATATATATTATATATATATAACCTTTTAATTACGTGCTTTATCCCCTTTTCGAGACAGGGTAACACGGGGGACTACAGGAATCGGAACTTTAAGGTCGGACTATCCCAAAACCAGTGCGCACCAATGTGTCGCGTGAGTTTTAATTCTCGCCCCCCAGGTAGATAATATATATTATATTATATTATTATTTTTATATATATATATATATCATATATTATATATATATATATATATATATATCATATATATTATATATAATATATTATATATATTATATTTATATTATTAGATATATAGTATTAATATTTATATTATATATAATTATATATATATATATATATAATATTATATATATTATATATATATATATATTATATAATATATATATATATTATATATATATATTATATATATAGATATATATTATATATATATATATATTATATATTACCGTATATTATATTATATTATTATATATTATATATATATATATATAATAATATATATATATAATTTATAGATATATATATATATATAATATATAATATATATATATATAAACCTATATCCTTTTTTTTTTTTTATAGAAAGCCTAGTGTAAATTGTGTTGTATCATCATGGGTGCATAGCACAGCTTCAGTGAAAAAAGATTATTATAAAATTTTGGGTATTGCTAAAAATGCTTCAACAAAGGATATCAAGAAAGCGTATTATAATCTTGCGAAGAAATATCATCCAGATGTGAATAAAAATGATCCATCGGCTCAAGCTAAGTTTCAAGAAGCTTCAGAGGCGTATGAGGTTTGTAATTTTGATTTTGTAATTTATATTTTGTTGTGAATAATCATTTGAATATCCGTTGATCATTAGTAACAATCATTTTAATAAATTATAATCGCTAAAAAAATATTTTAACATAACCAAAAATGCAAGCAGATGTTTATTCCTTTATAAATTGATGATAAAAATTATGCAGTAACTAAAATTGCTTAGGCTAGGTTAGGTGTTTTACTCAAGCCTATGAAACCAGAGCTCTGGAGCCCCCCCTTCCCCTCCATGGTTCTGGATGAATTTGGAGCTAGATAGAGCAAGAAGAAAAATATTTTGCGTAACTGAAGCTGGAGCAAGCAAAATTTATTATAATATATCTTTCCTAATTGGAAATGTTTGAATCTTCTCAGTGTTAAAACAAACCAGTTATTAACTCATTTGACCAAACAAAGAAACAGTTGTTAAAATTTTGACAGCTCACCACTGGTTGTATTGTTTTTTTAAGTGCTAAATATTAAGCACCATTTTACCTTGTGACTCTTCAGGTTTTATCCGATGATGAGAAAAGGAGCCAGTACGACACTTTTGGACATACGAGTGAGCAGATTCGTAGGGAAGGTGGAGCTGGTGAAGCCCCATTTGGTGCTTGGTCTTACCAAACTAACATTAACCCAGAAGAACTCTTCAGGAAAATATTTGGGGATTTTAAAGGTTTTAACATGGGAGAAATGGGAGAACACGATTTTGCAGACACAAGATTCGGGTTTGGAGCATCTCAGGAGGTAGATCATTTATTATTATTATTATTATTATTATTATTATTATTATTATTATTATTATTATATGATTATGTTATTATTATTATTATTATTATTATTATTATTATTATTATTATTTTTATGATTATTATTATTATTATTATTATTATTATTATTATTATTATTATTATTATTATTATTATTATTGATTTTGTGTTCGTGAAAAAGATGTTGAAGTAGTTATGTGATAGATGTAAAATTAGTGACGGGTTGGTGATGGGAATTTCAGATATCTATATTGTCTCATGTAAAATTAAGTTAGGGGGGGGCATGAGTGGAGAGGAAAGAAACAAGGAAGGAAGTGGTGAAAAGAATTAGAAGTGAGTAGTTAAATGAACAGAAGTATAGGGAAAAATATGTGAGAGTATGCATAGAAGTCATTTTAATGTTAAGTTGAAATCGAGCAAATCTAGACATAAATGATAGAAACGTTTGTAAATAGGGCAAGGGAAGTATGTGATTGTGCTAAAGTACTACGTAAGAATGTCAATAATGAATGGGAGATTAAGGATTATGTAAGTGGTTAAAAGAAAAAAAAAAAAAAAGAGACATGGTTGAATGTAAAAGACAATGATGAGGTTTCGAAAGAAAGATGTTTAGAAATACGTAGGGAGGAAAAGATTAAGTTTAAAAGTTTCTTTTATTAGGAGAAAACAACGAGGTAAATGAACAGCTTGGAAGGAGGATGAGGAAGCCTTCAAGGGAATAAGAAGCTATTGTGGAAGGAAGAACAATGGAGTAAGAAAGAGAGTAAGGGAATCCATAGAATAATGAATAGGTATGGAGTTTCGGGTACTGATGAGATGGACGTTAGGAAAGTGTAAAGGAAACACTTCCAAAATCTGCTTAGTATTGGCAGTGATGAACAGGCAATAGTGAATGTGGGTGGGTTTGATGATAAAGAAGAAGTAAGTATTTTGTGGAAGAGGTAATTAGTGGGGAGTAAGTTGAAGAATGGTAAATCAGCAGACTGTATAGATGTAATTAATGATGAAATGGTCAAGGAGTGGAGGTGAGATTGTGATTACATCTTTTATGGAGGGTGTCAGTTACGATGGACTGGAGTAGATCAATTGATGTTCCCTTGTATAAGGGGAAAGGTGATAAAGGGAACTGCAGAAACTCTAGGAAGATTACTTTATTGAGTTTTGTAGGGAAGATACCGGTATATACTGTCATTTTTGATCAAAGATTGCGTCCAGTGACTGAGGGGCTGATTGTTGAAGAACAAGGTCCATTTAGAAGTAGTAGGGGATGTGTAATAGATCAAGTAAAATGAAACAAATGAGAGAGAAAAAGAACAAAATGTATTTATAGGTTTTTATGGACTTGCGTGAGACTTGTGACAGGATTAATAAGGAAGCTCTGTGGCAGGTGTTAGTGATATATGGTGTTGGTGGTAGGCTTCTGAATGGAATCAAAAGTGTGTATGATGATAGTGGAGCGTGTGTTAGAATAAATGGAGTTGAAAGTGAATGGTTTAATATTGATAGGGAAGTGAGGCAGGGATGTGCTGTCTCTCCTTGGTTATTTAATTTGTATATGGATAGCGTGATGAAAGAATTAGAGGTTGGGGAAGGATTTAGACTGATGAAGAATGGAAGAGTGTGTAGGGTGCCCTGCTTATTGTATTCGGATGATTTGGTTTTGTGTGGTGAATTGATGAAAGTTTGAGAGGTTTGGCAGGTATGTAAAGGAGGGTTTGAAAGTAAAATGCAGATAAGAGCAAGGTGTAGTGGGGTGAGAGAGCCGCGTGTGAAGTCATGTTGGATGGTGAGCATTTGAAGTAAGTATAGGAATTTAAATATTTAGGATATATGTTGGATGAGAAGGGGATGGATGATGCAGAGTGTAGTAGGAAAGTTGTGAATGGTGGGAAGGTGGCTTGCAATTAAATCTTTGGTGGATACAAAGAATAGTGTTTTGGTCAGTACGCAGTCTTCTGCATGAGGGGTATGTTGTTACTGGTGTTAAATGTATAATTAGTGAAACATGATATCGGAGTAAAAGGTATAGATCTATGATGCAACTTGTTAAGATGGATAATCTTAGGGGCGTGTTACGTGTGAGGTGAATTGATAAAATGAGGAATGAACATATTAGAGAATTGTGTGATGTGAAGGAAGGGGTAAATGAGAGAATAAACGACAGTGTATTGAGATGGTTTGGTCATATGGAAGGATGGATGATTAGTCGGTTGGTGAGTGATGTTATAGTGAGTGAGGTGCTGGAAATGACCTGCTGGTCGAGAACAAAGAAAGAGTGGATTGAGTCAGTAAGAATGTCTGAAGGAAAGGAATGAGAGTTTGGCAGAAGCGAGAAGAAGGGTGCATAATAGGAGTGAATGGCGGAGTTTTGTGAGGGGGTAACCTGTATTTTTGTTTTTTATTTGAAGCAGATCAAGTTAAAATCTAGAATTGTTGCAAATTTGCAACATTTTGATTTTCAGCCACTATAAATATAAATATCTTTCTTTAATGCTTTAATGATGTGAATTTTTGAATTAAAGTAATGTGGGTTTTGTTTGTTGCAGGTGCATGTGAATTTGACTTTCTCTCAAGCTGCCAGAGGTGTAAATAAGGAGATTTCCATTAATGTGATTGACACATGCCCCAAATGCAATGGTTCGAGATGTGAACTTGGTACAAAGGCTATTCGTTGTACGTATTGTAATGCCTCTGGAATGGAGACTATTTCAACAGGTTAGTTATTATTATTATTATTATTATTATTATTATTATTATTATTATTTACAATCAAGTTCTTTAATTTCAATTTTAATATATTTTAGGTCCATTTGTGATGCGTCAGACTTGTCGGTATTGCAAAGGTTCTGGCATGTATATCAAATTTCCATGTCATGAATGTCATGGCACTGGTCAGTCAGTTCAGAGAAAAGAAGTGACAGTGCCTGTACCAGCAGGTAATATATACTTTTTTGTCCTGTAGATCTTTTAATTAAATAATTTTATGAATGTTTTTAGTATAAGAATCGTCCTTTTTTTCTGTACTGTTGGCCATTCGTTTTAATTATGATTTTTTTTTTTATATAAAGCAGTTTTTTTTTTTTTTTAATTGAACATTTACTCAAGTTTGAGGAACCGAGTTAGCAAAGAGGTTTTATGGATTATTGACGCTTAAATTAAAGTATCTGGGAATAGGAGCCATGTATATATTTATGTGGTTAGGTACTACTATCTTATTTCTTCAGGAATTGAAAGATGGCCAAACTTGAGATGTCAGTTGGATAAAGAAATTTTGTAGATTCATGTGGGCAAGCAGCAGCTACTTTAAAAGGGAAGGCTGCAGATGGTCACTGGACGTACCGTTTCTTCTCTTCGCAAGCGGTCTTGGGGCGGCTACAGTAATCAAGGCATCTATGAAGTACTCACCCTAAGGTAGTTAACACGAAAAAAAAAATCAATTGATTATTTCAAATAATAGTTATTAGAATTTGTAAAAAAATTAATTTAAAAAAAAAAAAGTTTCTTCTTTCAATTTTTGGGGGGGGGATTTTATTAATCCTGTGATGGTTTTGTTCCATATAATTAGACAGTAATTAATTTATGGCAATTTGTATCCACTGGACTTGGATTCTTTGTAATAGGGCTTATGTTTACATAGTTAGGGCAATGACTGATGACAGAAGAGACTAGAATATTTTTGAGAGACGGAAATGATTGTGATTCCCTTAGAATTTATTGGATTATTCTTTACTTCATTTAATCAAAATTTTTAATCTGTTACTGTAATATCTTAAACCTATATATATAATATATATTATGTATATATATCTAATATATATATATTATATATTATATATATATTATAATATATATATTATATATATATATTATATTATATATATATTATATTATATATATATATATGATTATATATATATAATATATATATATAATATTAATATATAATATATATATATATGAATATATATATATAGTATTATATTATATATATAATGACATGAAACAAAGATGAAAAGGAAACGTGAAAATTGAGTGTGTGGTGTGAATGTGTGTGTGTGCTGTGGTGGAAATGAATGAGAGAGGAAGAGAAGGAGTTGCATTTTTGATGAGTGACCTGTGGTACAAGCGTATGCGTAGACTTTTGATTGTGGAGTCCTAGGAATTTCTAGATGGTTAAATTTATTAGTTTGAAACAGGTCAAGTATGTGTGGGTTGTGATGTATGGCCTGAAGGAAATGTTGAAGAGCACGTTTTTTGGGATAACTGAATGATGTTCTGGATTGGGTGAGTAGGAGCTTCAGATGATAGTGTTGGGGGGGGACCTGAATGTTGGATAGGTGATCAAAAAAGATGAGTATAACAGGTGGTTTTGGGGTGGCGGAGAAATGGAGAATGGTAGAAAGTGATTGTTTCTGTGAGGAGAGAGGTGTGGGTGAGAATATCTTCTTTAAACACAAGAGTATCCTAGAGTTGGTGTAGGTGTAGGTAGAGAAATGGATCGAAGTGGAAAGTATGATTGATTTAGTGTTGGTGAGAAGGAGATGTTGAGTATGTGTTGATGTTAAATCAGTTAGGGTTTAGGATGATTTCGGATCATTATGTTGTTCTATGTAAATTAAAGTTGAGTGGGGGCTTGGATGGAGAGGAAGGTGATACGAAGAGTAGGTCAAAATTGAGAGTGAGAGTTTAAGTGAGCCAAGACAATAAGGATATTACTGCTAAGAGCGCTCGCTGTAAACAACGTTTGAAATGTGAACAAGGTTGATACTGAACACTCTGGGGGCAAATGAAGGAAGCAATGCTTAGCAGTGCAAAAGAAGTATGTGGATGTGCTAGAAGTAGGGAAGTAAGAATGTTAACAGTGAATGTGGAATGAAAGCGGTTAAGGTAAGAAAAGAAGCGTGGTATGAATGTACTAAAAGCAAAGTGATGAAGACTCAAAAGAAAGATGCTTGGAATCTATTAAGGAGGAAAAAAGAAATAACTAAAGGGTGTATCACGCGACTCAGGAGGAGGAAAGAGGAAGTAAATGAACTATTAGGAAGGAGGATGAATGAGGACTAACAAGGAAAAAAGGCAATAGCAAGCTCTTCTGGAAGGGAAGAGCGCGACCACAAGGTTAAGAATGGCATAAAGGGGAATCGCTGCTTGAATAATGAACTGGGGATGTGCTTTTGTATGATGAAATGGAGTGTAGGAGAGAGTGTGGAAAGACACTAATCGAAAATACCAACTGACACAAATCATCAAACCAGTCCCACTTGAAGCATACCCACGAAATTGGATAGTAAATAAGTGTGTGGGTAAATTGACATGGATTCGCTAAGAAAGAAGAAATGACGAATATTTCCAATAGAGGATGACGCCGTTCAAAATTAAGCTAAAAAGAGCCGGAGCCGGTAATGTGTAGAGTGGAAAAAGTGAACGAATGGTAAATCTGCAGGTATAGAATGAAATTTTACTGGTGAAATGATCAAGGACGGAGCGAGATTTGGTGATTGATGTGGATTGTGCAGTATAGATGCGAATAAAGCTTTATAAGCCATCCAACATATAGTTCAAGGCGATTTGAAGGAGAGCGGTATATCAAGAGGTAAGCGAGAAAAAGGGAACTGTAGAAGATCCAATAATAGCGGGAATAAGATTTATATTGAGTTGTTGTAGAGGAGTATATGCTGGTATTTGGTCAAGAGTGCGTCGAGTGACTGAAGGACTTATTGTGAAGAAACAGTACGTTTAGGAGGGTAGAGAGTGCTGATCCAAATCTTGTACATTGAAACTAACTCGATGACGAAATTGAGTAGAGAGAATAATTAGCTATTTAGGTTTTATTGGATTGCACACAGGCGTAATGATAGCAAAAAGTTAATAGGGAAGTAACAATATGGCAGGTATGTTGTGATATATGGTAGATTGGTCGGTAGGCTCTGAATGGAATCAATAGTATGTATGCCGATAGTGAAGCGTGTGTAGATAATATAGTCAACTAGTATTTGGAAAAAATTTCAAATTAATAGCGGAAGTAAACGGTTAGGTTATGCTCTCGTTGGTATAATCTCAAATCTGATACTAATGGATGGGGTTATGAAAGAAGTTGAGGTGGGTGGAGGAAGCAGGAAATGGTGTTAGAAATGGTGGAGAATCGAGATGAGTGAGAGGGTGCCCCATACCTCCCCTCTATACTGCCGGATGATTTAGGTTCTTGATGTGGCGAATCTGAAGAGAGTTTGGAGGATTAGAGTAGAGAGAGAATTGAAAGTTTGGGAGGATGTGTAAAAGAACGGGCTTGAAAAGTAAACGGGCCCACGACATAAAGCGTACCAGTCGTAATATGAAGCTTTGTTTAGTCGAGCGACCATACCTCTAACGTGTGACGTAATCACCTCGTCAAGCAAAATGAGGTTCAGAAGCAGCTGGTGAAACAAGTGCTGCTGAGCTCTTAATCATAATTTAGGGATATAATGTTGGATGAAAAGGAACGTAACGAATGCAGAGCATGTAATATGTCAGTAGAAGTTGTCTGAATGGCAGGGAAGGGTGAGCATGGGCTGCAATTAAATCGTGCATGAATGTAAAAACGGACAAGCTTGAGTGCTGCGGGGTTTTACATTGAGGGTTGTGTACCTGTGTTATTAGGTATAGTAGTGAGACTATGCCGGTCTGGATAAGAAGTAGAGATCTAAAGTTCAATGTGTTCAGCTGGACAATCTTTGGGCATGTGCTAGGTGTGAGAAGAAATTGATAAAGTGAGGAATGAACTTATTAGAGAGTGTGTGTGGTGTGAGGAAAAGGGATGAGAGAATAAATTGAAAGTATGTTGAGATGGTTTGGTCATATGGAAAGGAATGAATGATGGTTGGTTAAAGCGGATGTATAGTGGCGAGTGTGTTGGAACCGAGCTGGGAGACCGAAGAAGAAAAAGTGGATTGAGTCCAGTAAAGGAATGGTCTGAGGAAGAGGAATGTGAGTTTGTGAGCAAGAAGAAAGGTGTAATAAAGAGTGAATGGCGGTGGGATTGTGAGGGTATGGTTGGGCCCACTGGGCCAAGGGAGAACCCTTACATTGACGAGTCTTACCTATGTGAGGTCCATCGCGTCCCATAGCTTTAGGGTGGATTTCTGACCTGCGATGAGTTCTTACTTTAATGGTACTGGGTGGGGGGGGGGGGCGGCGGGCGGGGGGGGGGGGCTTTTCTTTTTCGATTTATGTCATGTTTTTCCTACTGCTTTTCTTTCGATGCTCGTCACGCACATTACTCCCATTCTTGGGAATAGAAGAAGTAAAAGAAAGAAAGATATTAATATATTATATATATATATATAATTATATATAATGTATAAATTCTATAGATATATATACATATATAAATATATATATATATATATATAATATATATTATATATATATATATATATATTATATATATATATTTTGTTTTTTTAGATTCCTCCCGGCACAGCTTCACCTAGTGCATTAGATTAACTAATAAAGGCATAAAGCGAGTAAACTCCTACGGCCATGGAGATCATTATGTTCACATTAAAATTGAAGTACCGAAGAAATTGAGTAAGCAACAGCAGATATTATTTACTTCTTTGGCAGAGTGCGAAACTAACACACCAGGAACCATTGAGGGCATTTCATATTCAAAAGATGGTAAGGAATATAATTATTATTTATCTACCATCATCTACCTTTTTTTCCCCAAGACTGGAAATAGAAAAGTAGTAGAAGAATATGACATAAGTAGAACAGAAAGCCCATCCTTACCGCCCCCTCTGTACCTATTAGTGAGAACTCATCGCAGTCAGAAAATCACCCTAGAGCTTCACGGGACCGCGACGGACCCTCACTATGGCATATCGTCAATGTAGGGTTCATCCCCTGGCCCAGGTGGGCCACAACCATACCCCCTCACAAAACTCCGCCATTCACTCCTATTATGCACCTTTATTCTCGCCCCTGCCAAACTCGCATTTCTCTCCTCCAGATATTCCTTTAATGACTCAGTCCACTTTTTCTTCGGTCCCCCAGCCGGTCGATTCCCAACATACTAACCACTATACATCCGCTTAACCAAGAGACTATAATTCATCCTTTCCACATGACCAAACCATCTCAACGTACTTTAATTTATTTTCTCATTACCCCTTTCTTTTCACACCCAACAACTCTCTAATACGTTTCATTCCTCATTTTATCAATTCTCTCCACAACTAACACCCCTAAGATTGCATCTGAACACATTGAACTTAGATCTCATCCTCTTATTCCAGACCATGTATAGTCCTACCATACATTAACACAGTAACAACATACCTCATGTAAGACCCTAGCGCACTCAAGACTTAGTCCCTTTACATCCACCAATGATTTAATTGCACCAGCCACTAGTTTTTACATTTTACTACTACACTCTGCATCACGGTTTCCCTTTTCATCCAACATATTATCCTAAATATTTAAACTCGAGCACTTTTTTCCAGCTGCACCATCTAACATAACTTCACACCGAGGACTTGTTCCTCACTCACAACCATACCGTACTCTATTTACGTTTACTTTTCAAACCCTCCTTTTACACACCCTGCCAAATCTCTCTACCAATCTTCTCAAACTCTCTTCAGATTCACCACACCAGTTGCGCTGGTCATCCGCATATAATAGGTCAGGGCACCCTCCACTCGCTCCATTCTCCATCATGTCTACCACCATTTCTGCCAACCAATCTTTAATCTTTCATAACCTCATCCATAATCAATTGAATAACCAAGAAGCATAACACATCCCGTCTTACTTCGTATTAATATTAAACCAATCACTTTTTACCCCATTATATAATGTACACACGCTTCATATCTTCTACTGACTTTTTTATTCCATTCAGCAGCTACCATCACACCCACTTATCGCTACACCTGCCATTAAGAGCTTCCCTATATCTTATCATAGCCTTGTTGGCAAATCCATAAAACCTAATACAATTTATGTCTTTTTCCTCCTCGTTTTCTCAATCATTTGTTTCAATGTAAAGATTTGATCCACACATCCTCTACCACTCCTAAACGCACCTTATTCTTCACCAATCAGTCTTCAGTCACTCACTCTTTCAACCAAATACCAGCATATATCTTCCCTACAACACTCAATAAACTAAATCCCCTATAATTCCTACAGTTTCCCTTACCCTTATATATAAGGGTACTATTACTGCTCTCCTCCAATCCCTCGGAACTATACCCTCCATAAACGCTTTATTACGCAACTTCCAAATCCATTCAATCACCATCTCGCCAACGTTCTTGATCAGTAATTTTCATCTATAGCTACAGATTTACCATTCTTCAACTTTCTCACTCTACCCATTACCTCCTCCTTGCTAATTTACTAAATTAAATTAAATTTTATTTATTTAATTTATTTAATTTATTAAATTAAATTTATTAAATATTGCTTATTTATTAAATAACCAATAATTAGATGTTGAATAATAAATATTACTAGCGCTATCTATGAAATACTAGAGCCGCATTATTATTTAATTTGTATTTAACTTATTTTTAACGATAAAAATTTGAGCATTGTTGTGTAAAATTGCCAAAAATTTCATGGGGATTCTCGGATATTTCTTTGAAAAATAACTAAATTACTTTATCTGTGAAAGTTGACGTGCATCGTAAACTCACTTTCCATTTAGACTAACCTGAATTGTGCCCTTTTGAATATTTGATTGAACACTTGTGTTGATAGGGTTTATTTACGTAGTGTTATCTCCCCCTTTCAGACGTCCATTCTGAGAACGCTATGGAGGGGGAGGTAATTGATGAAGTAGATGACAAACCCCATAAGCAGAAGGAAGGCTTTTTAACCAAAATTAAGAGAGCAATTTTTGGGTATGTTGGGTATGGAGCTTTATTTTATAAAATTATTTGGGTATGGATAGTAGATTAACATAGAATACAACGTTTTGTCCCATTATTTTAATACCGACTTTTCCATTTGTTTATGGGGTTTATACTAAAGTATGTGTGAACTGCTCACTTGTTTCGCTAAATTGTTGATTTGTTTGTTGAGTATTTTGTTGACTATTAGCGTGGACAGGTTTTAAATGAATTATTGTAGTATAGATCCAGTTAATCCTACGTAAAACTTCATTCAAGAGTATAAGAAATTGACCCACCGCGAAAAATTTACTTTAAATAACATACACTACTATATGGGATACTCTATTGCAAAACAATATGAGATTTGAAAGGTCACTTCATTTCCCCTTAAAATAAGGCCATTTTAAAGATATTGCTGTTACCTTTAAAGATATTGTAGTTACCTTTAGAGGCATTGCAGTTACTTTTAAAGGTATTGCAGTTACCTTTAAAGGTATTGCAGTTACCTTTAAAGGTATTGCAGTTACTTTTAAAGGTATTGTAGTTACATTGAAAGGTATTGCAGTTACCTTTCCAACCATTTACAAGAGTATAATAGAAAGTAAAGGTATTGCAGTTACATTGAAAGGTATTGTAGTTACCTTTCCAACCATTTACAAGAGTATAATAGAAAGTGAGAAAAGAAAAGGAAAAAAAGAAGTAAGGAAATTTGTATTTTAACAAAGGTGATAAGGAAAAAAAATATATTTTTAATAACTTGTGTTAGTTACCCTCACGCTCCCTGATAACTGCTTCCATCCGGTTTCTCATTGACATGAAGTCGCTCAAGTTGTTGCCCTTCTTGCACGAGCTTAGCCAACATGTGGTTTGACAGTGCAGCGGTTCGTCCTGTTTACCGAAGGTTTCTATTAGGAGACCAGACTTGGGAAGAAATCGGTCAACGACGGCACAGGATAACCGCTTCATCATATTGAGGCCTTTGCGCAACTGCAACAGCAGCTCTTGGGCGTATGCTAGTTGACTATTAGTGAAGGAACAGTGAGGCGAAATATGTATGAGAGGAACTTGAAGCCCCATTAACCAGCAAATAGTACACAGTTGGCTTTAGAGCACCAACAATAAGTGCTTTGTTTATCGCGTGAGCACGTGAATTGGATGTTGGGACAATGGTTGGCCGTTTTGTTCTCGGATAAGACAAGAGTTAGTCTCCATGGTAATGATTCAAACGGGAGGGTCTACAGCAAATCCAGAGAGCGGTTTGCGCAGTTCTGCACGAAAGAATGAGTCGGCTATGGCTGAGGTTCCGACCTCTACTTCATTGTTGTGTCAAATGATGAACTCTCAGAAAGGATCTGCGAATCTACCGGTGTATCAGAGATTCTTGCCAACCACTTCATACCTTTCTCCAGTTTAGTCGGCGAGGACTTTTTTGAGTGTTAATTAATGCACGTTAAAATCGAGACTGCACATCGCTCATACTGTACGTTAAGTCTATACCTCGAGCACGTCGATATCTTGGTTCTTCAGTAGACAGCAAGCAGTCCAGACATGAACCCCATTGAGCATCTATGGGAGGAACTGAAGAGAAGGATTAGGGCAAGAATTCCTGCTCCTGCTTTACTAGTTGAGTTGACCAAGCCCATGACAAACCAGATGGAAGCGGTTTTCTGGGCACGAGAAAGTAACAATTTAATAAAGAATAAATTTTCTTTGTTGAAATCAAAATTTTCTTTTGTTCCTTTTATCCTTTCATTTCCTCACTTTTCATTCCTATTCCTTTAAGCGGTTGGAAAGGTAACTATAACACTTTTAAAGTGGGCTCATTTTAATGACCATGAAGTGACCTTTCAAGTCACATTAGTTTGTAATATAAAATGGCTAATGCTATTCAAAGTGAAATGTGTGGGTGAGAGGATCGATTTTCTTTTGCTCGCGAGTATTATCGACGAAATTTATAAAAGGTCATTGAATTAAGGTTTATGATATGGTAGGGAAATGTTATGTTTCGGATCTGTGGGTTGTATGACTTATCTTTTTTATCATTCAAGTGAGTTAAAGTCCTTCATCTATTCGTAATTATATGACAACCATTTTAAAAAAGCAATTTATTTAAATCTATAAATTTTTTTAGTATCATCACAGTTTATATTGATATTAAGATTTTTTTATTTTGAATTTGGCTACCCAGGTTATTATTATTATTATTATTATTATTATTATTATTATTATTATTATTATTATTATTATTATTATTATTATTATTATTTTTTTTTTTTTACAAGTTCTTTCTATTCTTCTAAATAATTCTTTATTTTCAGAAGAAAATTTATTAAGGACTATTCTAGAATAAAAAGAAGTTAAAGCCTTTAATATTATACCATTATTTCGCCTGTATACTTCAGGCATGATACGGTTAACTAACTATTATTATAATGCAGCTTACAAAAATAAATTTCTAATATAAAAAACAAATTATTTTGCTTAGTGTGCGGTTAAAATATTTTGAAGAAAAATTCAAAAGCTTACATTTTTTTGCAAATAACAATCTATTATCATGGATACTAGGTGTACCTGCAAACCACTCAAATATACATTCAAGCATTCATTCTTTCCATTAAATTTTACAATTGATGTCCGGCTTAAGTTTTTTTATAAAAAGAGATTCTGCTATCGCGAGGTGTTGAAATTACCACTTGAAATAAAATTTTAAAACAAACTAACAATTTCAACTGTAGGAGGGGATTTGTGATACTTCGTTTAATGCTCCCATATTTTACTGGGTTTATACCTGTGTTGCAATTCGGGTTCTTAAGTGTTTGTTGCGTATCCCACATTAAGAGGAATTACACCCTTACTTCATTATTTATTTATTATTATTTAATATTAGTATTATTATTATTTGATTAGTTTTTATCATTATTATTTTATTATTATTGTTATTGTTATTATTATTATTATTATTATTATTATTATTATTATTCACCTACTTTCCCCAGATTAGGTGTGATGTGCGTCGCATACAATGGAAACAGAAAACATAACTTAACACCGCGGACTCCCCTTACTCACTACCATAACCTTAACCTTATGCTCATTTACTTTCAAAACCTCCTTTTACACACCCTCCAAGACTTCAATCAATCCTCTCAAACTCTCTTCAGATTCGCCTCACAAAACAAAATCATCCGCATTTAATAAGTAGGGCACCCTCCACTCTCTTCCATTCTCCATCATTCTAACACCTTTCCCTGACACCCCCACCTCTAATTCTTTCATAACCCCATCCATATACAAATTGAATAACCAAGGAGACATAACACATCCCTGCCTTACTCCGCTAATAATATTGACCAAACTCTTTCAACTCCATTTATTCTTTATTTATTCTTCTTCTCCCTCATTTTCTCATTCATTTGTTTCAATGTAAAAATTTGATCCACACATCCTCTACCACTTCTAAATGCACCTTGGTCCACCAATCAGTCCCTCAGTCATTCTAAGTATTCTTTCGACCATAATACCAGCATCTATCTTACATACAACACTCAATAAACTAATTCCCCTATAGTTCCTTCAGTTCACCCCTACCCTTATGTAAGGGTACTATTACTGCTCTCTTCCAATCTCTCTGAACTATACCCCTCCATAAAACGCTTTGTTAAACAACTTCCAAATCCATTCAATCACCACCTCGCCTCCATTCTTGTTAATTTCACCATTTATTCTATTTATGCCTGCCCTGCAGATTTACCATTCTTCAATTTTCTCACTCTACCCATTACTTCCTCCGTACTAATTAGTAATTACATTATCCCCAAAATACCTATTTCTTCTTGCACTATCAACCCACACACATCGCTATCACCTCTTTATTAACTGCATACTGTTTATGCGATTTTCGAAGTTTCCCTACACACTCTCCTCACATCCATTTCATCAGTTACCAAACCACTATCCCTGTTCATTATTCTATGTAGGTTCCCCTTATTTCATTCTTAACCTTTCGCGCATCTTTCCAAAGAGGCTTCCTATTCCCTTTTAAGTCCCTATTCATCCTCCTTCCAAATTGTTCATTTACCTCATTTTTCCTACGTATGCAACTGTCTTCTTTTTTTCCTCCTTATATAATTCCAAACACCTTTCTTTTGCAACCTCATCATTGGCTTTCAGTACATTCAACCATGCCTTTTTTTTACTCAACCGCTTCATCACCTCTTCATTCCACCACTCACTGTTAACATTCTTACTCCCTACTTTAGCACATCCACATACTCTCTTACACTACTACAAACGCTTCCTTCATTTGCGTCCAGATTTGTTCAGTTTCATCTTGTTCACATTCTACTGATTTATTTACAAGCACTCTTAAATACTTTTCCTTATTACCTTATTCACTTAATTTGTTACTTTTAATTCTTCCCACTTCTTTCCTTATCACCTTCTCCATCCAAGCCCCCACTAACTTAATCTTACATAAAACAACATAATGATCCTATAATCCCATCCCTTTCTCCCTCACTGATTTAACATCCATTACATAGTTCAATATCTTCTTTACCACACAAAATCAATCATACTTTTTACTTAGACACCATCTCTACCTAAACCAACTCTAGTATATTTATGAATACTCTTGTGTTTGAAGAAGGTATTACTTACACACATACCTCTCTCACAAAAATAATCACCCTCCTACCATTCATTTTCTCCCGTCACTCCAAAACCACCTGTTATACCATCCCTTTTTTGATCATCTATCCAACCATTTAGGTCTCACACAATCAGTCTGATGCTCCTACTCACCTTATCCAAATATCATTCAGATTATCCCAGAAACTCGCTCTACTCTACATCACCCTCAGATGAACCATATGTCACAACCACACATACCTTGACCTTATCAAACTTAAATTTAACCATTAGAATTCTCGTTACTCACACAAACAAAATCTACCATAGCTCTGTGCCACAGGTTACTCATCAGAATCGCAACTCCTTCTCTCCCCCTCCCTCTCCCCCTCTCATTGATTTCCACTCTAGCTCACACACATTTCTCACCACACCACTCATCTTCACCACTTCCTTTCATCTTTGTTTTAGTCACAGCGTGCAAATTAAATTTACCCTTTAAGATACTCAATCACTCGCTCTCATTTTATTTCCTTGCTGACATATTCATGTGCCCATAACGATTCAATACATTTTCGCCCATCGATAGATAGATAGATGGTCACTTACGGCGATCACTACCTTCTCCGAAGCATGCATTAGCATTCCTGGCAAGAGATAAGTGGTAATTCTTCCTCCCCCTTCCTAACCTAACCTAACCTAACCTAACCTCCCCCCACACACACACTTTGACATAATGAAAGGTGTTGTCTGTTAGAAGAGTGTGGATTTGAACGCAAAAGCGAAAGGCGAACCATTGGGCATTGGAATGTCATGGGATATACCCTACAAACCAAAAGCCCCTTGGGAGGTACTCCCATCGCTTCGAGTCCGCTACTCTCCTTCTGTCCATTTAGTCGCCTCTTACGACACGCAGAACACCAGTGTGTTAATATTCTTTGCATTTCTACATAAAATACAGGGATATTATATATTATTATTATTATTATTATTATTATTATTATTATTATTCATTACTATTTATATTGATTATGTAATGTTGTTTATGTATAATTTTATTATTGTTATTATTATTATTATTATTATTATATTATTATTATTATTTATTATTATTATTTATTATTATTATTATTATTATTTTTATTATTATTATCATTATTATTATTATTATTATTGCAGGTAAAAATATTGCCTTTGATGATGAAGAGAAGCTACGACGTATAAGGGCTATTTTAGAAGAAGAAGAAGATAATAATAATAATAATAATATAATAGTAATAATAATAATATATAATAATGAAAATAATATAATAATAGTAATAGTAATGATGATGATAAAAATAATAATAATGATAAGAATAATGATGATGATAATACCGACAAGAATACTGTTAAGAATAAGAATAGTAAAGAAACTGTCGAAGAAGACCAGGAAAAAAACAATAATAAGAATAACACTAAGAATAAGAAGAATAAGAGTAATAAAGAAACTATTGAAGAAGACCTGGAAAGAAAAACGGACAAGAATTAATTAAAGTCATTGATTTATTTTGTTTTGTATAAAGTGAATATATGTTAAATATATTTTCTTTCGCCTTGATTCTTTATCCCTTTTTTAGTTTGTATTATGAATTAATCTTAAAACTTGCAGAGTAAATCCGAATTCAAAATCCAAATAAATAACTTACCAGTTATTAAGTTTAAATATTAAATAAATGGATAAAGAATAACAGTTATAAATCTAAGGTACAATGTGTTCACTGGACAATCTTAGGGGCTTGTTAGGTGTGAGAAAATTAAATAACATGAATGAACCTGTTAGGGAGTTGTGTGGTGTGATGAAAGGGGTATATAAGAAAATAAACAGTGTATTAAGATGGTTTGGTAATATGAAAAGGATGGATGATAGTCAGTTGGTTAAGTTGATCTATAGTGGCTGGTGAGTGTGCAGGGAATCGACCGGCAGGGAGACCGAAGGAAAGTGGGCCAAGTCTGTAAAGGAATGTCTGATGGAAAGAATTGCAAGTGTGGCAGAGGCAATTGGAAGTGTGCATATTAGAAGTGAATGGCGAGGTTTTGTGAGGGGCTGCAGTTGTGCGCCTGACCCAAGGGGTGAACCCTACATTGATGAGATACCACAGTGAGGGTCTGTCGCGGTCTTGGGAAGCCCTAAGGTGGATTTGTTTTTGCTGCGATTTTTTATTTTTTTTGCTCACTTAATTAAGGGGAGGAAGGTTCTCCTTTCAACTTAACGTCATGTTCTAACTATTTTGTTTCCGGTGTATGTTGCTCACCGCTCCCCCAATCTAGGGATAGGAGGAAGATAAAGAAGAACGAATAAAATTAAAGTCAATTAAATAGCCTATATCAAGAAGATTAAAAGTAATAAATGATGTTAAAATAAAGTTTAAAAAGATATATAAAATGTAAACCATAGAAATTAAATAAAAAATAAACAAAAAAAGTTATAAAATGAAATTGAATAAAAATTGCCTTTAGTTGACTTTCGTCATAAACGATACACAATTGCAGGAATGGAGGTTATGATTTATACAATTTTTTTTTTCATTTGTGACCGTTGGGAGAGGTTTGTTGGATGCGTATGAGTTTGGAACGTGAAGGGGCCCCACGTCCTATATCATGGTACAACAGATACTGGGAAGTTAAGGGTAATTTATTCACTACTGACTGTCGCAATCCTAATCGAGGCGAACACGGAACGCAAACTTTAAGGTGAGCAAGATAAATTCGGCAGGAAATTGGGGTGGTTGGAAAGAGGGAATCGTCAGAGAGATGTCCAAACAAAACTCATGTGCAGACACTGTACCCCTTGTACTATTATTGTATCAGAGATTAACAGTATTAGTATCAATCCCAATAGATGTTGCAAAAATCAAAGATGGCAGGTTGATACAAGGTGGGTGGTGTATTGCATGTACGATGGTAGCGTTGTTGCGAGAAGAGTTCTTTATAGATTTTGCTGTATGTACTGTGAATTTTACATAGGTTTTTACATAGGGCACATAACGTTTACCTTATGTGAACATATGGGAAATTCTTTAAAGGCTTCAGTCAAAGCCTTCTAACAAAAAATACTCGTTATCTGCAGTTTTTTTTTACAGGAACCTATGTACTGCTTTCTATAAGATTAATCACAGAACCTAACTATTATTTTTTAACGTGGAGAATAAGAGACGAAAGGCAGATCTGGAGTTGTTGAAGATGTGTTTGGCAAGAGGCCTGAAAGATTTTTCAGTAGGAGAACTAAGGAAGTCCGTGAACTTTCGTTTAATGAAAGTCCTCTTTGCTCTTCGAATAATATCCCAGCAACGATTCCGAATGGAATGAAAATGAGCGATAGGGAAATGAGAATTTTTGCTCTCCCTCAAGGCTGAACATCGCGAGAGCAAACACGATCGAACTATGAATTTTAAAGAGAAGATTTAGACAAGGAAGAAATAAATCTGCTAACCCCATTTGCGATTACAATCCCACCTCACTTTATCGGCAGAAGTTGAAAGAGTCTACACAATTGCTCCAGGATAGTTAACGTAGAAACTACGCAAAACCCTTCAGTCAGCTCTTTAAAGTGCCAGAAGATATCCTTGGGGCAGGATGGATTGTGAAGAAAAAGCATTAAAATTACGAGACCTAAGGCTGTGGTTATATTAATTACCAATAGGAGCAAACATTGCGTATTTATTGGAAGAATGAATAGTGGGATAGCATAAGCGTAAGTTCCCTAACCAGCTTCTCAAGATCGTTGAGAATGATGGATAATTCACCCCCTTCCCTTGTGGATTATATGAGACGGCCTCAACCATTCATTATAGGATATATTGAAATTACCTAAATAAATACATTATGATGAAAATGCTCATGATTTATTGATTAATATATTTTTTAGTAACTTAAATACCAGTTACCTGTGATTAAACTCTTGATACCTAAAACAATCTCGTATCCGAATCTGCGAATATTGAAAATATTCTCATCCACGGATATTGAAAATCTATATCCGGTCTACTTCTAATATTAACTTTTTAAAGATGTTTCTGCGGAAGGCTTTATAATGCTAGTGTAGTTCAAATACTGTTTTATAGAGTAATATGAAAGGAAAATTAGAAAGGTTTTCATATTTTTCGTATAATATACAATAGTTCTTTGTAATAATTTACGTCTTAAACACTTTGACTTTACAATAATATGCCATAATATATGGTTACTAAGCATAATATATTATGAATATAGAATCGAAATTATAGATAGCTCATGTGCATAAGATGATATAGAATGAATATCCGAGTGACAAGGTATATATATATATATATATATATATATATATATATATATATATATATATATATATATATATATATATATATATATATATATACTCAGAGGTGGGCATCGTTACTCAAAAAAGTAGTTCCGTTATCGTTACTCCGTTACAAAGTAGTTGCGTTATCGTTATTCCGTTTTTTGAGGAAAAAGTAACGAAGTGCCGCGTTACCCGTTACTTTAGCTTTCAATATGACATCATTGGTATCTTAAGTAAATTTATTGGTTTGTGTATATTAAATTTTCAAACATTATCATTATTATTAAAAACATACCTTCAGTAAGACCCTAGAGCACTCAGGACTTAGTCCCTTTGCATCCACCAACGATTTAATTGTACCAGCCACCTTCCTGCCATTCCCAACTTTTCTACTACACTCTGCATCATCCGTTCCCTTTTCATCCAACATATATACTAAATATTTAAACCCAGACACTTGTTCAAGCTGCTCACCATCTAACATAACTTCACACCGAGTGCTGTCCTCCCTCACAACCAAGTAACCTTACTCTTAATCTACGCTACCTTCAAACATCTTCTTTTACACACCTTGCACCCCCTACCAATCCTCTCAAACTCTCAGATTCGCCACACTAAAAACCAAATCATTCGCATATAATAGGTAGGGCATCCTCCACTCTCTCACTCTCTTCCATACTCCATCATTCTAACCCGAGATTGTGGAGTCGGAGTCGGGAATCGGTAATTTTTGAAGAGTGTGGAGCCGGAGTCGGCATTTGAAGAGGGTGAGCCGAAGAATTTGAAATGACTCCACAACCCTTATCTAACACCATCCCCTGCCATCCTACCTCTAATTATTTCATAACCCGATCCATATACAAATTGAATAACCAAGAACACATAGCACATCCCTGCCTCACTCTGCTATTAATAAAAACCCCCACTCAACTCCAAAATATTCTACACACGCTTTACTATCATCATATATACTTTTGATTACATTCGTAGCTTCTACCACCAACACTATATAACAATAACACCTGTCATAGAGTTTCCGTATTAATCATTTCATACGCCTCTTTACAAATACAAAAAAAAACTAAATACAATTTATTTTCTCCCCTCCCTCATTTTCTCAATCTCATTTTTTTTCAATGTAAAGATTTATCCACACATCCTCTTACCACTTCTAAACGCCACTCTTGTTCTTCACAATCAGTCCTTCAGTCACTGACGCATTTCGACTAAAATATATATATATATCTTCCGTACACTTAATAAACCAATTTCCCTATAATTCCTACAGTTACCTCTACCTCATTTACCACCCTTATATATGTACTACTTACTGCTCTCTTCCAGAACAATGCTCTCCATAAACATTTTGTTACACAACTTTCCAAATCCACCAATCACCGTCTCTGCCTGTTCTTGATCATTTCACAGGTAATTTCATCTATACATGCAGATTTACCATTCTTCGACTTTCTCACATCCTCCTCCTTACTAATGACATCATGCCCAAAATACCTATTCCTTGCACCATCAAACCCACACACATTCACTCATCACCTCTTTCTATTAATAGCCAATGTTATGTAGATTTTCTAGCGTTCCTACCACACTTTGAAGTCACATTCATTCTATCAGTTACGAAAAAGCACTATCCCTATTCATTATTCTTAGCAAATTCCCTTTATTCTTTTTATATATATAGTAGCAGTATAGTATATAAAGAGTTATATATATATATATATATATATATATATATATATATATATATTATATAAGAGTATATATATATATATATATATAATGAAAAAGGATTTTTTTAGTTTGATCGGGGTGGTCAATTGGCTATCAGCATTCAAAGAAAGTCGAACAAAATGTAACGGGCTAAAAAGTAACGGAGGAAATAACGGAACTTATTCAGAGCGTTACATGAAAGAAAAGTAACGAGTTCGTTACTCCGTTACTGAAAAACTAGTTAGTAACGGATCGTGTCCACTCTGTATATATATATATATATATAGAGAGGCATATATATATATATATATATATATATATATTAAGAGTAGTGAGTATATATATATATATATGCTATATGTATATAAGGTTATATATATCAGTGAGCAGAGAGTATATATAAGATATATATATATATGGTGTCCTGGGGTATGTGTCAAATTTCCTCAAGGGTGTACACATGTAAGTCATTTGAAGGAAAAAAGCTATATCAACATAGGTCGGAATCGGAAAGGTTAGCGAGTTATGGCGTATTGACAAACAAAAATAGGTATGCAAATTGTGCACCTTCGTTACAAAATTGTAAGGATGTAGTACAGAAGGCATGTTAAATGGAAAAGGTTATATCAACATATCTGATTTGGGAGAGGTATCGAGGTACGGGTTGATGAAGCAAGATGAGACAAAATCCGAAAGAACACCTTTTATTTCACAATAATTGCAGTACGTTGAGTAATGCATGAAGAAGCTACATGACATGTTCAAAATGACCACCGGCAACCTGAATACAGCATTGTGTTAGATTAACTATGATGGCGCATTCTCCAGTATTTGAGGATTCAGCCGAATTTAATCTGCAGCATTAAATATTCTCTGTATTAATTCGTTGCGATTATCAACCATCACTGCATAGACAAGCACTTTCATGTGTCCCAAAAGGTAATAATCCAGTGTGGTTAGGCCAGGTGATCATGCTGACCAAGCATTTGGTCTCCCTCGGCCAACCCAGCTGTTTGAATATGTTTGATCAAAGTACTCTCACAATATGAGGTGTGAATGTGCAGGTGCCCAGTTGTGTTGCAGATACATCGCAGCTAGGATTGCGATAGGAACATCCTCCAAAAGAATTGGTAGTTCGTTTTCTAGAAAATTCCGGTACACTTCCCCCGTAAGACGACCATTAAACACATGTGGACCAATAAGCTGTATTTCTAATGATACCACACAACACGCTCACAGAAAATCTGTGTTGAAAATTGCATTCAAAAGTAGCATGATGATTTTTATGAGCCCATACATAATTATTCCTACAATTATTAATACCCCTCACGTGTAACGGTCAACTCATCGGTAAATAAAATGCATTTCGGATGTTTTGGAAAAGTAAGAATCCATCAGGAAAATTGTAGGCCGTAGTTGTCCGGTTGAAGATGTTGAATTCTTTTTATACATGGTATGGATACAAAAACGTCAGAATGCAATGTTCTCCACACAGTAACTGTGTGAGGGATTTGAGGACGTGTTTATAAAATTCTTTGGGTTCCAAATCTGGGATGACGTTGTACAATCTGAAGGATATAATCCACGTGTTCTAGTCGAATAGGCACCCTTTCTGAATGTAGTTGAAGCGATCCACATTCTCGAAGTCGTCTGTGTGTATCGATAAATACCTGCCAATTTGGTAGAGGATACCGTTGTGGAAAACGTCTACGAAATTTCAGCACGGAAAGTCTCGCGTCACCATTACAAAAGTATTAAATGTAATGTATATCTGCATATTCTACATTCGTAAACGTGAAAGGCATGTGTAAACTAACCACAATGATCACGTACAGATGGCAGTAACAATGACTAACACTCTTCAGTACCCGTTTTCACAGTCTACTCTTTACACCTGTGTTCACCTACAAATGACAGTAACTACGACTAACACTGGGTAGCAAACGTTTTCAGGGTATACTCCTTAAAAATTTACAACGAAGATACTCAATTTGCATACCTATTTGTGCTCGTCATTAAGCCATAAATCGCTAATCTTTCCGATTCCGACCAATGTTGATATAACTTGTTTTTCTTCAACTGACTTACGTAATACACGCTTCTAGTTATTCACATCCCTCCCGGGACACCCTATATATATATATATATATATATATACTATATATATATATAGTATATATAATACTATATATATATTTAATTATATAATATTATATACACTTTCTAACAATATATTATTTATTTATTTTGATTATATATATATATACTATCAGTATAATAATATATATATATATACATAATATATACAGCGACTAGCTGACAGAGGTCGGCTCGCCGTAAGTACAAATTTTATAAAAGGTTGCATCTGACATCTTCATAAAGCTCAATTATAGATATATGATATTATCTATATATTATTAATATATATATACTATATATATATACTCATACAAAGAATCTACATTATACATAATATATATATTATAAAAACTCAACTTATAATTACGTTTTAATATATAGTAATATAATTATAGTTTAACAACTATTCTAACTAATATATGATTATATATTATTATACATTATATATATTATATATATATATATTAATATATATATTATATATTATATATAGTATAAGTAGTCATATATATATATATTATACTATATATACGTATATTATATTATATATATACTATATATATAATAATTAATTTATATATTATATATATATTTATATATATATATATTATATAATATATATATATATATATATATATAATATATATATATATATATTATATACTATTATATAATATATTATTATATATATATATATATATATACTATATATTTATATTATATATATAATTATGGATATTTATAAGTGGTGACTCCGAGGAGTTCGAAAAATCAAATAATTCAGTGTATCGTTATTTTATAATTTTAGGGGTAAATACATTAATTTTGGGTAAACTAAGCCTAACACTAACTACAGCCTAACCGTAAACTAAACCATAAACCTAACCTAACGGCACTATAAACCTAACCTACACCAAAAATTAACGCTAATTTACCTAACCTTAATATGTAACGGAGGTCACCTACTTTATAAATGTCCTATATATATATATATATATATATTATAGTATATTATGCTGATATAATATACCTATATATACTATATATATATATATATATATACATAATATTATATATACTCCTATATACTTAACCTATATATATCTTATACTATATACATAACCCTATATATATATATATTCAGGCTGCACGGCTCGTCCTACTCTGCAAAGTATTGCATTTTTGCATTTTTGATTTAATAACTCTACTAGATATATATATATATATATATATATATATATATATATATATATATATATATTAATATATATATATACTATATATATTATATATATTATTATATATATATGTGTGTGTGTGTGTATTGCTTGTGGTGTGTGTGTGTGTGTGTGTTGTGTGTAGGTGTGTGTTGAGTGCCGTGTGTGTTTCAAAAAAGAAGCACTGATGACCGTAAAGCATTATCTAGAAAAATTAAAAAATTTACAATAATTTTAAAAAGTTATGTAACTTTACCTTTTACAGATTTATTTAAAAAGAAAGCTCCGCTTCTTCTATCTTTTGCATTGAGCAAATTTATCAATGCCACTTTCACTATTAAAAAGCTGTTATGCCCATTATAAAGTCTTTCTCGATCGAAAAGCATTGCTAAGGCGGAAAGTCTTACTTGCCTCATGTTGTTTCTAAGAAGGTTTTAATCCTTTTTTACAATAATAAGAAAAACAGAGTGCTTTGGACGTTGTCATCGGGATGGTAAATTTAAATCTTTCCATATTTTTCCTTAGAGTTGAAGAAGAAGTTGAGAGTTGATCTTCATGTAACTTGTGAAAATCGATAAAGCTATGGCTCCAGACGTAGAACGAAATTCTTCTAGGTCTATAAAATTATAAGATAGTCCATTTTTGAGTTTCTTTACGTCAATGAAATTGTACACTTTCAATCTTTATTTCCATTTTTTTTCTCAGGAAAGAAATAACGTAGCAACAATTAAATGTCATCTGAGTAATGTAAAATCTATCTTTTATCTTGGAAAATAATTGAGAGATGAATTGAGTAGGAGGATTTAGGCAGGGTGTGTAAAAGGAGTGTTTAAGTAAACGTAGATACAGAGCAACGTATATTAGGTGTGAGTTGAAGGAAGTCCTCGTTGCGAGTTATGTTGGAGATGGTTGAGCAACTGGAACAAGTGTCTGAGTGTCTAATATTGTAGGATATATGTTTGGAATTGAAATGGGAAGCATGATGGAGGAGTTTAGTAGTAAGAAATGTGTGTAATGTAGGAAGTAGCTCGTGCTATTAAATCCTTGGTATAGATGTATCAAAGGAGCTAATTGGGTACGAGTCGCTCATATATCTTTGCTTGGAAAACGTTATGTTCGTTACCTGTGGCTTAATGGCTACAGTAGATGAAAACTATGGTCTGAATAAGACGGCTATACGTAGCGGATCCTAAAGTACAATGATCGGCGATGGGACAATCTTTGACGCGGGTGTTGTTTAGGTGTGGACGAATTGATCAAATGAGGGTGACCCATAACAAAAAACGGACTAAACATTCCAGAAAAAAAAAATAAAAAATTCACAGATCGATATTCGTAAAATGAATTTGTAGATTACAAGAGCCCCTTCATAAAACATTAATTAGTCATGATAAATAGTAATGATAAATAGTAGGTTGTAAACGTCGGTGTATAGTTGTGTGAGCTGTTTGGATCACGGCTGGTGGAGACGAAGAAAAAGTGGATGAAGTCAGTAAAGGAATGCTGGAGAGGAGAGGCAATCCGTATGATTGCAGAGGGCGAGTAAGAAAGGTGAAACCATTAAATTGTAGAGCGAATGTTTCGGGGTTTTGATAAGCGATGTAGGTTGCTGGTTTGTGTTCCCAGGGGATGAACCCCACAATTGTACGTAGATGGTTAACACGCTGAGTGGTAGCCTGTTCGCCCCAGTCCCTTTGAAGCCTCCTTATTATAAAATAATAATTAAAATAAAATAATAATAATAATAATAATAATAGATAAGTAATAATAATATATAATAATAATTAATAATATAATTAAATAATAATCAATAAATAATAATAATAATAATAATAATAATATATAATATATTAAATAATAATAAAATAATAATAAATAAAAATATAAAATAAAAATATATAAATAATAATAGTCCTAATCAAAGGACTATTTGGATTCTTTATCATTCCTATCAATAAATAATAATAATAATCAATAGAAATAATAATAATTAATCATCAACAACATCAAATAAATATATAACCAAATAAATAATAATAATAATAAAATATAGAATAATAATGCTGAGTAGTAATAATTAGCCATAATTAATAAATAATTATAATTAATAATAATAATAATAATAATAATAATAATAATTAATAATACTATCCTAATGATAATGCTGACAAAGATTATAATAAATATGTTAATACACTATGGATTAGTGTTAAAAGATATATATATATATATATAATATATATTATATATTATATTATATATATTATATATAATTATACATTATATATACTCCTAATATAACTTCGTATAATCGCGCTTCACAAGGGAAAAGTATATCAAAAAAATTTAGAACGCGAACAAATTTTTTTATATCGTTTATTTTTCAAAACGAGTTGAGACAGGCCCTGCAACGAAGTTTTATTTGTGGTTTTCCCTATTTAGTCAATGTTAAATCATTTTTAAAACAATTTCAAAATATTTCGTTCAGTATAAAATATTTCAGTTAAGGAAAGTTGCAGTTATAATTGCAACGCGGAGGAAAATCGAAGCCTTATTATACTTCTTATTCGCGTAATGTATATATATATGTTATGATATATACTCTAGCATATAATATATATATATATATATAATATATATATATATATATAGATACCATTTTATAGACCTAGAGTGAAGATGCAAATATGATTATTATTAAAACTACAGAAACCTTATTAACATCATTAAAACATTATTAAAACAAAAAACTCGTTGATAAGTCCGACATCATTCCATAGACTGGAAATGAAGATTCAAACATGCAAACCGAAGGCAGGAGCCGCCAACGGTGTACGGAACTATACGTATATATATTATAAATATATAATATATATATATATATATATAGTATATATACTATACTATATATATAATATATATATATAATAATTACTATATATATTTATATATTATATTATATATAAATTTAATATATATATTATATATATAATAATTATTATATATATATATATTATATATATATATATATAAATATATATATATTATATCTATATATTATATATGATATATAAATATACGGAGAGCATATATTGTAATTTCTTCAAAAGGTTTTTATTTTTTCAATTTATTACTTACCATTACAAAGAAGTAACACATAAGTCTTTTCATAAAAATTCCTCTATTTCACAATTTAAAAATTCTCTTTTTTACTCAATTCCAGCCACAAACTTAAATTATGTGTATCCAAAAATTAGAAATCGAAAAAATATACATCTATAAAAACTTTTAAGAAATGTTCGTAAACAATTGGCATCTGGTTTTGCAACAAATCGCGTTATAAAAGCCGCTCGGAGCTCGATTTGTTGCTTACACCACTTCCCTCGTCCTAAAACAAAGATCTACGTTCAATATTTGCAAACTTAATCAAAATTGCAGGTATGACATTTTTACATTAAATTGCGCTTCACTGGAGTGTTATCATAATAGGATGCAATTTAATCTATTAAATTTGAAACATATTTTTTTAACAGAATAAAAAAATAATTAATACAGATTGTACACTAGCTTGTTGTAATATAAGTGGTGCGGTTGCACAAAGCCTTACCAACCAGGTTCACATCCACCCCTGATTAATATACTATTTATATAACTATATAATTATATATATATATTATATATATATCGATCATTCTTATCATTATATGACTATAGTATATATATATAGTATATATATATATATTATATACGTATATATATAATATGGAAAATTTGTCGTTTCAAAATCACTTTGGCGTTTGTCTGCTGTCAGGAAAAACAAACTCGCGCTTGCCTGAGGTCACGGTTGCCTGAGCGCACCGCGACTCAAGGTGAGTCGGGTCGAACCAAACGTAAATGAACGAACTTGAGAGAATATAAAATATATACTATACTCATATATATATATATATCATATATAATATATACATATATATATATATATGACACGCCTATATATAGGTATATATCATGATAATCAATACATCTCATTCATGATTGCGACATGAATACATAATCAAATCTTTGTCTATACCTAACCACCACATTTGTCCCTAACCTACAAACATTAATTATGAAGAGTACAGTAGGAATTAATAACCTAGACGATTTTCACGTTGCAGAGCAATTGAAACCTAACCTAGACGATTACACGTTGAAGAGCAAATGGAAACTTAACATAGATTGATTCATTGCAGAACAAGGAAAATACTAACAGGCTAGAAAGTTTGGAGCATAACATATTAATACTACCTTATATTTATATATTGATATATATCATAGTAACTATATATATATATTATATATAAATATCTTCTATTATACTATAACTATATATATATATATATATATATGTTATGAAATCTTACGTCAAATATTTTTTGAATGTAAGTTCATTTTTACAGAATATGGACCTTCTTAATATTTACTTCAATCACCTAACAAATCGTAATGAATAAACTAAAAAATTACATAAAAAAGTCATTTAAAGTCGACAAAATTTTTGTACATTTGTCAACAAAGGTTTAAACACTCGTCGATCTCTCAGCTAGATATAGTATACGATATCGTACCTACAGCAAAGTATCACTAACATACACGACTTATATCAAACTCAATAAGTATATCTAGCTATGATATCCTCGTCTCAATATTATCACGAGTCCTACTAACGACTACGTATAAGTATAGTATATATATATTATATATATATATAATATCATATATAGATATTGTATATTCCTGAGCTACATATACTATAATCTTGATTGTGCTCTATTACGTGATCACATACAGGCGATGTCATACCCTAAGAAAACTCAGATACTATACTATACTAGAGATTATATATGATTTATTATAAGATATATATATCATTATTTATTACTCACTATAAGGTATACTATATGAGAATGAATCACTTACTATTAACGTACATTATATACTATGATGATTATTCATATATAATAATCTCTGTATAGCGTTAATATATATTATTCTATATATATATATACTACTGTAAATCTCTGTCACAAATGTATATGAGGATAATATATTATGATCATATATATATATATCTATATAATATATATAACTAGATTATTTGAGTCTGACTGTCAGACGTAGGTATAATATATATATACTAGTATATATATATATACAGTTATATTCTTATATTATTATATTATTATATATATAGTTATATACTCATTTATAGCTACTATATATATATATATACAACTATGCGATAAGCTAGTATACGTCTATATAGTATGCGGCTAGGTATACGATCATCCATATACAATATGATCCCTACGATGACTCACCTACCCCTATATTATATTCATCTAGTATATATTACTAGCGCTTCATCACGAGTAATCATACTTATTATTATATTTATCAGGCCCACTCAACGCTCAACTTATCACGTGACGTCACGTTAAGCGGGCACTACAAAGTGGACTCTATCTTGTTGCGTATAAAGCATAGACAAACGCACAAAAACGCGCTCACATGTGATTGACAAACTGTCGATTTTTATCGAACATACTATATAATATATGATATATATATAATCGAGTCTTAGTATATTAGAAATTATATTCACTATTTATATATATAAACCTTACTTGTAATAGTATATATTATTCTCGCACTATCTACGTATATATATATTATATATATATATTATATATTATATATATATAATATATATATATATAAATATTAATATATATAATATATATTTCTTGTATAGCAATTTTTGGCTAGAGTGCATAGAAGTCTAGATAGAGAAATTTAAAATCTCATTCATTGCTTCGAAGTAACAAGTTTAAGACATAAATAATTCCTATTTTCACTTCAGTAAGTAACATTTACTTGTTTGATAAAATTTGCGTCGAAATACCTTGTATCATCTCATATACAAAGTTTAGATTGCAAAGGTTAGCAAAAGAGCGTATTATTTTCATTTATAATTGCGATAGGATATATTTATCATAATAATTATAAATAATAATAGGAATAACAACAGCAGTAAAATTAAATAATTAGTTAAAAATAGAGATATTAAACGATAATAATAATATAATAATAATAAAAATATTAAAAATAGTGGTCTGAAAAGAAGAAAAATAATAATATAATATAACAATAACAATAAAATAATAATAATAATAATAATAATAATAATAATAATAATAATAATAATAATAATAATAATAATAATAATAATAATAATAATAATAATAATAATAATAATAATAATATTTCATGTATAATAAATAATAATAATAATAATAATAATAATAATAATAATAATAATAATATTTCATGTATAATATTTTCTGTTAAAAATTTTATTTTTATTATTAATTTTACTGCGACTATATATATTATATACAATATATATATATATATATATATATATATTAATATATATATAAATATACTAGTTAATATATATATATATTTATATATATATATATATACTATATATATATATACCTATGATATATATATAGTTTTATATTCCCTATTTAATTATTATTTCTAGTATATTATTATTATTATTAATAATTTGCTATAAATTATCATTTTTCTTAATTATTTATATATATTATTATTATTGTTAATTATTATTATTATTATATTATTATTATTATTATTATTATGATATATTATTATATTATTATAATTTATATTAATTTTTATTATATAATTATCATCTATTATTATTTTTATTATTATATTCTTACTTACTAATATATTTAATTTATCTATTATTCATGATTATTTATTATTATTATTATGATTATTCTATTCCAATATACCTTATTATTTATTTATATATTCACTCTTTATTATTATTTTATTTATTTTTTATATTTATTAATTATAGTCATTATTCTATTATTATTATTATATATTATTATTATTATATTATATATATATTATTATATTTTTTTTAGTATTATTATAATCATACATTTTTTAAAATTTTTTTATATTTTTTGTTGTTGTTTTATATTCTTAATTTACTTTCATTAATATTTTCCTTTGATTATTCTTATTCTTTAAGTTATCACTATTTATTATTCTTTCTATATCATACTTTTATAAAAGATCTTGTTTACTATTTTTATTGTTATATTATTATATTTTATTAATAATTATTATTGTTAAGTAATTATTTTATTATTATTATTATTATTATATTATTATTATTATTATTATTATTATTATTATAGTATTATTATTATTTTATTATATTATTAGATATTATTTATATTAGAATTATTATTATATTATTTTTATTATATTAAACTAGGTTATTACAATTTCTTTCTGAAAAAAATGGGGGACTATTTTATTCTTCAATACACTACAGTACGAAATACTATAGTATACTATAGTATAGTATATATACCTAGTATCCTATCTATATATATATAATATACTAATAATATAATATATATATATATACTTACTATACTCATTCTATTTATACTGTATACTCATTATATATGATATAATTATTTATATATATATATATTATATATTTGGAAAAAATTTCTTGTATTTCAGTTCAACGTATCTAGATTTTATAGTGCTCATACTTATATGTATTCTGATTTCTCCTTTTTAAAAAACAAAAACTTTAATAAAATAAAAATAATAAATTAATAATAATTAATATATCAGATAATAATAAAATCACTATATATAATTATAATCATAGATTTACTAATAATAATAATAATAATAATAATAATACATATAAATAATAATTAATAATAATTAATAATTAATAATAATAAAATACTAATAATACTACTAATAATCATAATAATATTTAGAATAAAAAAGAGAAATATTATTATATATATTATAGTAGTAATTATATATATATATATATATTTCTTATATTTATATACTACTATATATAATATTATTAGGTATACTATTATGAAGTTATTATATATATATATAGTATATATATTTACTTTCTATATTTATATATTAATATATATATTATAAATATATATATATAATATATAGTTATATTATATATTATATTATATATATATATATATATAGATATATATATATTATATATATACTATATATATATATTATATATATAATATATATATATAATATAATAATTTATAATATAATATATATATATATATATATATATAATATATATATACTATGTATATATATATATATAATTATATATACTTATTATATATTATAATTATATGAATATATATTATATATATATATATATATATATATATATATATTATAAATATATTTAATAATATATATATAATATATATATATATATATATATATATATATTATACTGTATATAATATATATAATATATATATAGATATATATATATGTCATATATATACTATATATATATGTATATATAAATATTACTATATATACTATATATAGTTATATAATATATTATATATATAATATATTAATTATATTATTATTATATATATATATACTATATTAATATAAATATATATATGTATATATTAATATATATATTATTATAATATATATATATATTATATATATACCCCGATTCTATAGCACAGCCGCTCTCTGGCTTTATCCGTCATCCGAGGCCCATTTAATCCAAAGGGCTAGTGTGTCACGGCTTGGCCACCACATGTCTCTTGTTGCGATGCTACTGTGACTTCGTTTTCAGACACTATGTCCCGAGCCGATGACCCTGAAAAAAAAAAAGAAAGCGTCAATCGCTTTTGACTCTCTTGACATCGCCGGCAGCAGTTCACCAACAGAACATGGTCGCGTTCTCTCCGTTGTTGTTGTTGAGAGATCATAATCATGCAATCTCTCAAGTGTTGAGTCTTACCTCATCCTACTCCCGAGTACAACACACCTTGCAACCTTGATCCATCGTAAAGACAAATCTGATTCATCGTATAACTGAGTATATATAAGTAACATCTTAAGCCCTAGTATAGGTATATTATAATATAGGTATAATATAGGTTCTATGAAAACTATACTATATTATATTATATATATACCGGATATATATTTAAGCTGGGTTGAATTTTGGTGGGAAAACCAAACATGGGTCAAATTGGTGCTCCTTGGCTTCCCTGTAGTGGGACAAAAAAATGCATTTTGCCATTTTAGCTCAATGTCTACCGGCGGGCCCAACTTGTAGGTTTTTTAAAAGGGTTTTTCTTGACACTTGCAGTGATTATTTACTAGTTTTATAAGTCTTATGATATTGTTATATGCTTTGTTCTTCCAAATATTTTGGTTTTAATACTAACTTGAGAGCTTTCTGTCGCATTTCAGATCCAGACTATTTTAAGATAAGTCCTAGTGGGTGCAGTTGATTTACTATTATTATTTGTCTAGGATTATTTTTGTCACATTTTTATTGGGACCAAGGCATAAAGACAGGCATGCAATTTTCGGTTATCCACAACCACTTGTCGAAGATAATCAGCTCTTACCACTGGGCTGAGGATGTTTTTAGAGCCTAGAAGTTCCATCAAGTTAGGTCAACAAAGACTGCCTAGTGTTACTCATCTAGCGCAAAAGTTGCAGTAGGCGCAATATAAATTTGAAATGGCTCGAGTCTGATGACAAAGAATAGGAATTGGGTGTGTTATTAATAGGAATTTGAAACTCTCAGGGCATTGTTCTGAATTTAGAAATAGAACTAATAAAATTATAGGAATTATAAAACAATCATTTCTATAAGAGTAAGGAAGCAGTGATCAAGTCCAGCAATAGTTAAGATAGACCATTAATTGACTGTGCACAGGTTTGAACTCCTTACCTAAGAATAGTGACGTAATCTATATGTCAAACTTGTCCGTCAGATGAACAGAATCCCTGATATTGGGAATGGCACATTTTGGCTTGGATCAAAACACTTTCAAGACGCATGATAATAGGAAAAGTGGACAAAAAGAACAGAGAAAAACATGAAACTTCAGGAAAGGAAAAGGAAACGGTTTACTTTTGAAAGTAAGATGAGACACAAAGATACGCAAAAATGTGTAAGTTCAGTTGAATTATCAGGCAGTGAGAGTGATGTGCTAGAAGAATCATTTTCCTTAGAATCAGAAGAAATGGAAGAATGTCACCCTCAAAATAGAAACCAGTATCCTGAGTTGTGTAAAGCATTAGAGAGGACAAATGTAAGCAATAGAGATGCATGTCTCATAGTTAATGCTGTCCTCAAGGACCTCGGACTTCTGTCACCAAAAAACGTTGTTGATCCAAGTAAGTTACAACGGCAAAGAAAATACATGAAGGACCTATAACCAAACTGCTCTCATTTGATCCTCAGACCAAACCCATCATTAATTTTCAACCAATTCCAGCCTCTGTAGATTAGATTTGTTCCTGAAACATTAACGAAAAGATCTTAAGCTTGACCAGCTTGTATTTTAAAAATCTGGTTTATTAACTCAGCAAGGGCGTACAAAATGCAGATCATAATGTGGTATTTGAAAACTGCACAGCCGGGTGCCTTAGCCATGCCAAGGTGGCCTCCCCCCCTCAACTACAAGCTAACAGTGCTTCGATTTGTACGTTCTTCAACAGAATCTGCATCTGGATGCATCTAGGCGTTTGGTTACGATTTGCTACTGAATTCCGATGCCCCCAATGGTTCTCGATATATCCTCAGCTCCCATCCCTTCTAGTCAAGATGTGTGAGTGCAAAGAATTTTCACTTTATGGTTTCACAGTATCAAAACTTTCTCTCCTGAGGATCAGAACTTCATTTCTCCAGTGCTCCTAAACAACTCTCCTATTTTTGTCATCCAGAAAATCTTGTTGCTAGCTTGGTGTCTTTGCAGTCGCAATGACGGGAAAACAACTAGAAGATATTTCATTTGTCAACAAATTCTCAAGCAGAAAAGTAAATTCCTCCACATGCTGCAAGTGTTATATATTATGTATATAAATATATTATTATATATATATATATAGTTATGGCATATATATAATATATACTCATATATATATATAGTACAGTCATTTAATATAAAGTATAAATACTAATATATATACTATATATATATATATATATTATTAATATATTATATATATGTATTAATATATATATATATATAATATATTCTATTATATTCATTTATATATATATAATTTATATTATATTATATATATAGTATATATTACTACATATTATATATAATATTATTATCGATATAATTAGAATTATATCATAGTCACGTATATATAATATAACCATTACCGCATTACTATAATTATCTTATACCTTATATATAGATATATATATAACCATATCCGTTAATAATAATATAGATATATATATACCAATAATATAGTAGTATTATAACCAATATATATTACTCGTATAAGTATAACATTGACTTAGTAGAGGTATATAATATATATATATTCATACTATATATTTATACTATATATATATATATATATATAATATATATAATACCAATCAGATCAATATATAACTATATATGGTATATATATTATGTATATATATTATTATATATATATATATACAATATATATACCAGTATATAATATAGTATACCATATATATTATATACTAATATAGCTTTTAGGTAATATGTTGTCATTTATGAATCCTAACCCTATGACTCAATACCATATATATAATATATATGATTATATATTATATATATTACTCAATATATCTAGTATAAGTTATATAATAACTAGTAGGTATATGACAATATATACTATATATTATATATATATTATATATATATTATATTATACTATAATAGTATATATATGGTTGTCAAATAGTTTTTAGGGTTAAAATTCAAATGTTAATTTTTATATGTTTCCATTTTTTTTAAAAAAATTTCGTTAATTAAAAAAAACTTAATGACTGGTTTAATTTTTTTTTTTTAATAATAAATATGATTATAAAAAAATCTAATAGTTATTTTTAATTGGTATTCAAATATTTTTTATTGTAAAAAAGCAACTCTGCGCCTCTGATTAACAAACTGTTCAGATTTTTCAGTCCACATAAATTTATTGATTAATTTTAGATATTTTGTGATGAAATTAGCGCAGGGGTTTCGAACCAATCAACATGTAGATTGGCCTTGTTTTGTCTTACATGTGGTTAAGAATATGCAAGAACAACAGCGCTGCTATTCCACTTATTGTATAATTTTTTAAATATTTTTTTTCAAATTAATCATTTTTTAATTTTTTTTTAGGTTTCTTGAATTTGATGGGTCAAAGTCTTCAATTTTTTAGGTAAAGTATTTCTTTTAAATTACTATTTTAATAAACGATCTACATGGTTCACTTTGCAGAGTGACTTATGTGTACTACTTGATGTATTTTTGACAGTTCCAAATATGATAGTGTTCAGTCTTAGTTTTGGCATATCTTAATTCCTCTTAGATTCATCTGTATTCATATTCAAAATGGAGACTTGCAAATAACCTCTTACAGATTTGCATCCCTTCTCTTATGGTAGACCTTTTTGTTTCATTTCCCAGCATGATGTAAAATTTGAATTATTAGAAAAGGAATGAGGGATTGAATCGGAATCTGGTTTTTAGGTATATTTTCCATTACTGTCAAACTACCATTAAGATTTTGATAACTTTTAAACTAGTTTAATTATTGCTACTTCTCAACTAAGAACTACAATACTGGGTACATTAACTGAATATTTTTAAAAGAACACATGAGCTCCTTAATTTTGAAATTAATTCCTTAAGTGATTTAAAAAGCATGTAATAGATTTGCTTGTATTACTTCAGAGCTAGAAATAGCAGAACCCCTGAAGTAGAGTAAATCTGTGATTCCATCAATGCCTAGGCAGTATGATAAAATTATTATATATTATAATATATATAGTACATGTAAAAAGTAATATTATTTTATAATTTATCTTTTATATATATATATATATATATATATATATATTATACTATATAATATATATAATACTATATATACTATATATATATTATTATATTATATATATATATTATAATAAATTTCAGTTTGGCTGATGAAGACCAGAAAAAGGCATTTATTAGAGCGCGGTTAACTTGTAATATGCAATGGCTTGAATTATCTATCTTCAGATATATAATATACTATATATAATATATATATATATTAATTATATATATATAATATTATATATATTATATATTAAATATAATACTATTATATATCTATATATATATATATATTATGTAATAATAATTTAGATAAAAAGTAGATAAAAATTAAGTTTAGATTCTATACATTTATATAATTATAATATTGTTGAATATACTATAATAATTAAAAGAACAATACGTGTAACGATATAGATAAAAATCACAATACTCATCTGGCTCCTGTTGATATAATACATATCATGTATATCATAAAAATTATATAATAATAATAAAATTAGTTGAAACAGATACTTTGTGTGTAATGTAATGAACTATAAGTTACATATTTACGCATTAATGGTTTTTTCATTAACTTAAATAAGTTTATTAGCATGATATATAAAAATATCTATATATAACATAGTATAATAATATAATTATATTATATAATATATATATACTTATAATTTATTAATATATACTATATATATTAAATACTATTATATAATTATATACTACTTATATATAATGGATATATATATATATATAGTATATTATAATATATTTATGTAATCGAAATTTAATTTTAATAATATATACTCTTATAAAGTTTTAAATTAAAATTATATTACTAGTATACATGTATATATATAATATATACTTTATAAAGCAATATATATTATTTTTCAATTTACTAATTAAATTATTTACAATACTGTATATTTAATATGGTAAACATTATTCCTTGTTAATTTCATTTATATATAAATAAAGATTTTATATATATATTATATTATATATTTTATATATATATGATATATATTATAATTATATTATATATTAATTTATAATTACATACTATATAATATATATATATTATATATATATATTTATTATAATATTCTATTAATATACATTATATATTATAGTATAATATTTATATATATTATTATTATATAATATATATCATATAAGCTATATATAACTATATATATACTATAAATATGATTCACGGGATAAATCAATGTTTATTTTTCTAATTACAAATATTTTTCAAAACATTGTCAATCTAATTCTATTATTCAAGATAAAACAACAATGTGGGAGTATCATATGTTATTTTAACTGCAATTATGTAATTATTATTTGCCATTATATTATTGTATTATATTATTATATTTATATAATTCTATTTAATATATATTAAATTATAAAATTATATATTAATATTAATATATATATATATATATATATATATATATATTAATTATATAATATATTATATATTAATTATATAGTAATAACTTATATATATATATGATTAATATATAATATATATATGATTGGTAGGATCATATTCCTTATAATTTTATCCTAAGTATATGAATACCTCTTGATTCCTTAGATACCTCATGTCATAATAATAACGATAGCTACAGTTATTCTCTCATCTCTACTTTATCATATCCCTCCTATCTCTCTCGATATTCTCTCTCTCCTCTCGCTCTGCGGTATCCTCATACTTGGAGTGCTGAAAAAATAAAATATTAAATCTTATAGGCTATAACCATGGGAGTATAGGTATACCTATCAATATTATATATATTATCAGAGAGTGTTCAAAGAGTGAGATTTGGATATATAGGGGAAATGAAATATATTCTAGTCAATATATAAATTATATTATATTTTTAATAATAATCAATTAGATATACTATTATTATATAATAGTGTTTAAGAATTATTATACATAACATAAAATTTCATAAGTATAATATAGAGTTAATATATCACTTATCTTGAATGAATAATGACTTATCAATGTAAAAATATGTATACTTCTATATCTAACTAAGTTACTAAGAGCTAGGGCATTACTATATTTCAAGATATTTGCAAGTTCCAAAAATGAGATAAGGATTAAATTTATTATTTAAGAAGGGTTGTATATTAGACTCAGATATCCAGTAGGTATATGGGAAACAACTCTTAATAGGGATAAAGAGTATCAGATAGGTTATAGCGAAACAAGATACTTATGTTATATATGAGAGTGCCTATCATGGTCAAAGGTACTAATTTATTTTGCGTAATAAGTGATAAAGTAGTAGATATATATGTATATAGGATCTCGCTAGTGATCATATATTATGATGTGATTATATACTGAAAGCTAGTATAATTGTAGCTACTTGATGTCGCCATATACGGCACGGCGTGTGCTCAAGTATCTAAACCTCGTCGTAGTGTAAACTAGTTTTCGTCTTTTATATGGGAGGAAGACTAATACTCCACCAAAGATTATTCAATCTCATGGCACATCTAGTACCAAACCAGATATCGTAAAGCCTTGTCGGAGAGCTAGTAATATAATATATTATATATATATATTAGGATTAGCTTATAATGGTGTTTGAATTATAAATCAGTATTAGAGAATGGTGATGATAATAGCAAGTCTCATTGTCGTATAATGGCGTCCGGGTAAGGCTGTCATCCCATTAGGTATAAACAACTTTGAAATAAAGCATGGACAGTGGCCATTTTGTGCTCGTCTATGTCTCTCAAATGTCTGATATTTTGCGTCTCTCTGTCTAAAATTGTGCAATTTTTGAAAACTCCAAATTTATTGATTGTAGGGGATCGCCCCGAAGGTGATATCTACTATCGGTCTTTTACGCTTCTTTTTGTTAAACTCCATTTCAATTTTTATGGTAACCAAACATATAACTTATAATTTGTTACTATGAAGGACGGAAAGGAATATTGGTGATTTTACTGCGCAAAAGAGAATAATTTTCATGAGTAATTACACTATATAGTTGATGTCTTGATAAGCAATATGTCAATATCCAGGAGGCGCTTTAAGATGCTTGATTTGCATCAGAGCATAAACATATTGGAGACTTGGAAAAATAATATAACAAACTATTTACAATTTTTAGCGCTTAACTTCCGGTCTATTTTATAAATAGACTTCTTGTTGGAGGGGGATGACATTGAGCCAGATAGGCTTATACATTCTATTAAAACCATAATAAATAAACAACCAGTTCTGCTCTGTATAAAAATACTTGACAATTCGTCGTGCAATGGTGAGTGGATTAAGATTACATGAGGTAAATCTCTATAGTGCTATATTTTGATGATGCCTGGTAAGCACAACGTGTGAGAAGACTCTCCGCTATAGATGCGCACTCTGAACTACACTTGTAAATACTCTATTAGATGTTGTATTAAGTTACGCTGATACTCTCTCAAGGTGAACACCTTGGATGTACAATTATTTAGCATTCGACTGAGATGAACTGCCAGAATGAGGACAAGTGGAACTTGTGCATTATATAAACAATAATGGTAGCTAAGGAAGAACACGTCTATGGACAAAGAGAAAGTATAAAAAAAATATAACTTTATGTAGGAGAAGATACCAAAGACTTTGGATTCTATGCAAGAGCTAATATTAAGTAAAACATCCTCTGATCGAAATTTAGTAAACATTCATTTATTACAACATAAAAGTGAATAAAATGGTATTGAAAGTTGGACAATATATTAATGGGTATAAATAACTCAATAACCACTGAAAGTTGTACGAATATACTGTTTTTTAGATGAAAATAATAATTTAGAAGTTAATAAATATTTTTCGATTACAGAGCAAATCTTAATTTAGTATAATTTTGGAAAATAAAATTTAATGAAAGTGATCTTAAATTAAAATATATTTTTGACTTTACATTATGAAAAGTTGTAGTCTCATAATGGTAATAGTTCTAGATTGTAGCAATACTTTACCTTTCGAGTTTCGGTTATTACCACTCTGGTGATATTATATATAAATATAATTATGAATATTCTACTTTATATTTTTTAAAAATTAGAAATGTATTTATTTTTTTGACCATTCATCTGAATATATTTTCTCAGATTTGTTATACTAGTTATTAGTTAAATTACATACTGCGAAATGTTGTGTATAACCACTTATAGAATCATATTCCTTCTTAAATAAGCTACATTCTTTTCAGCAATATCTTCTTTTCTCAAAAAATAAGGCAAAATCATAAATGTGTTGTGGACGCCCATTTTGTGTGTTATGAATAAAAACGTCTAAGAGGTAAGATTCTACAAACGTTATAGAGGGGAGCAGACTAAATAGGATTTTGATATAAATCACTCACTGTGAGTTATAGTATATATTCTCAACTTATCTTACTTACTTCTTCTTTTTCCTTCCTCCGTTTTCTTCTTCTTATTTTATCTTTTTGTACTTCCCTCCTTCTGGTGGCCTGTCGCGGGTAATATAAGTTCCTCTCCTTCTATTCTTTTATATCGTCTTTCCTCTCTCCTTGTTCTTGCCTCATCTTAGTGCTTTTCTTTATACTTTGTCTCAAGCCTGATCCCCAGTTCAAGGGGTCCTGTCAATACAACTCTCATTATTATTGGGTTCTGAATACACTACTCAAATCGGAATCTATTGTACCTTATTGAAAAACATATAATATAAAAACACATCTAATTTGATCATTACAATATGCAGCGTGGAGCCAGAATTCCAGTTCTGGTCTCCTAGCTCATCACAATACTCGGCTCTGGCACAAATCATTTACTCTATATTCATTTATTATTCTCTTCTTATATTCTCACACTCACCAAAATTTCAACCTTCATTAATAAAGTTATACCCGTGTCGTTCTCCCCTCAGAATGTCTCTGACCGCCAGGGTCATGGTGTTGCTCGCAAACGTCCTCTGTCCATTTCGTTTGAGGATAGCGTGAAAGGCTCGCGGTATGGAAACCTTGGGCCCAGGCAGCGGACTCTCTTCAACAATCCGACGAGCAATATCGGGTACGTTATTGCGCCCATGTATATATACTCTGTTGAGAAGGAGAAATAACGAGCCCTGTCACTCACGAAATAGATCCAAATTCCTATCGTGTTAAAATACCAAAAAATATAGCTAATCTGCTTATGTGTGAATTTAAGCCACCTTAGCCACTCTCTTAAGTAACTGCTTAAATGCTCACCATTCACCTATCGACCAGATAGGCGAGACTAAACCGATTCTCAAATATGCTAGAAGCACTTGCGTGTCCGAAAAGTAACTGGAATTACACAGCCCAGCAGCTTGGTACACATTGCTACCAGGAATATCACAAGTCTAGTCTCTACCATCAACAAACAATTGGAGGTAATTCGGTAGGCTCAGAGACACCCACCAAGTTCTTGCTGCTTGCTTAGCTCGGATCAGAAATCTCACACTCATATAGAGCTATGAACTGATGTCCTTTCATCTAGATAAGGGGTATGGCTACACTTGAAAAACTTGGCGTTATTCTATAGAACCCAACAACTTCGGTATCCGAATTACAGGACAGGAATTTACTACAGCTGTCTGTGAGGAAGATTAACCTGACTTCCCTTAACCTTCTTCGGCACGTGCCTTTAGGAATTGAAAATAGTTTTTATTATCTTATTGTTTCAGTGAGAAGGTGGGACATGTCCTTGCACGTGATTGTGCAAATTATCGCAGTATATCTCTCCTCAGATTATATACGTGCTATCAATTGCCTATGTATTAGCTCACGCCGGTGAGCACTTAATTATTTTGTTTCGTGATATTCTAAATTAAATCTGATTAGGCCATATTGGGCACGGAGATTCGCCAGACCAACAAAATAATGGGTAATACTCGCATTGCGGTGATCTCGCGCTACGAAAAGAGGTTTTTCCATGTACCAACCGTTCCCGAAAAACATGACCTGGGGTCGAGAGGCTGTGTGTGAGGACGCCCTGTATATATATAATTATATATAGTAGTAAATAATATTATATTATAGTATATATATATATATAATTAGTAGTACTAACTCAGTTTAGATATAGGAAGCATTAACCCTTATAAGCACCTTATTAATTTCTAATATTTATCATCCATAATTACGACTCCCCCATATCCTTGTTTGATAATATATATATAAATACTATCATACATATATATTTTATTTATTTATTTTATTTAATATATCTATTATTTGTTTAGTGGTTGATGCAACAGTAAAATATGTTCGGGTTGTAGTTTTTAGTAGCATCTTAATAAGGCACATGTTGCGTTTAAATTGTGTGTCAAAATAAAATAATAAGTAGAGTGGTTTTATTTGACTAGACCCAGCTTTACTGACCTGCAAGTAGTAAAAATTTGTAATTGATTTTGTACCAGAACTATAATTAACTAAAAGTGTGCATTATGTGATATATTATGTATTAAAATAATATATCATTTTAGTAGAGTACGATCCTTATCACTTTCGCATTGTTTTATACCATAAATTTAGAACATAGATATACCTCTTTACTGTGAATAATCATTTCATAAGTCTTTAGGTTTTGGTGTACAACAACGATTTTAAGCTATGATAATTATCATGATAATGATATATGTATGAATTATTGAGATTCAGGAGTAACTTTTCTTGAAACTCATAAAATGATATTCCCTAGGTTAAATAATATATGTTTCTCTAGTTTTTTGAGAATTATACTTCCTTAGTATATAGTCTAACTGTAGATGTTTGCGACTTATTTATTTAATAAAATACTCTTATCATGATTATGTATCTAAAATGTATTTTTTTATAGATAACTCTCATATTATAATTCAGGATGTGTTATATTTTACACAAAAATTAAATTATATAAAATTAATTGAAATAATAAATAACCTAAATAAAAATACATATTATTTTTAAAAAAATAAACGAGTGTCATTTTGACCACTAATATATGTACCCTCATTTATGTATTACATTAAATGAAAGGTATACTTATGATATTTATGAATATTCATATTTATATATATATATATATGATATATTTAATTCTCTATGAAACGTTATAATATACTAAGATATATACTGAAAATATATATATTTCCTATTTACTTAACTATTTATCTTTTCATTGTTAGTCTTATATTATATAAATATTTTAATTATATATTATATATATATATATATATAAATATAATCATATATATATTAATATATATATATATTAGTATAATATATAATATTTATAGTTTATACTACAATTAGGTACTATATATATTTATATTATATTAATATTATATTATTTATATACATATATATATTATTATATTAATGTTTATATGTTTATTCATAGTATATAAATCAGTATATTACTTATCCAAAATATGCATATATTAATATATACATATACTCTCCTATACTCTCACTCACTCTCTCTCTATATATTTGATATATTGAACACTAGGGTTATGAGATATTTCAGTAAAAATATATATCATTGGGTGTTTATTCTATGATGGGAACTTGTAGCTGTATATTGTAATCTAGAGTATAAACATGATAAACATTGACTTCCATGTAATCAATACATGCATCACTTGTTGGCGATTTGTAGGTATTATTACGCCTTTAATACTAAGCCTTTCATCATTTAGGCAATTATTTATATGGTGTGAGTGAAGAGAAGTGGTGGATATATTTTGCTGGAGTAAGGCTGATATGAAAATTTAAAAAGATTTCACATAAATTTATGTAATTCAATATTTCTTAACTAATGAATTAATATTGTCAGTGAAGTTGCTAACCGCACATCATATGTTTAGTTTAATTCATTTATAGTTTAATTTTAGTTGGATATTTTTCCTTTCCTGGAACAAAAATTATTTTATCTTATTTCTTTCCCTTCTTACTTAAAAATTAACTTATTACTTCTTGAAAAATAGAACTAGTCATTTTCTTATTAGTAATCATAAGATGCTGAGGTATGCAAGAGATTCTCCTTAAAATATTAGTCTTGTTCTGAATCAAGTTTAATACTGCATAGATGATTTGAAAAATCTCCCTAAAAATATTCAAGAGTCGCCCATCATTTAGTATTTTCGTAGAAATATCAAAGGATTCTTATTAACAAAATACTATATTTCTACCTTCATTAAGTTTTACCTCTACAACGAATGGGGGTAATTACCTTTAGCGATTATTAATATTAAAAGTGGCTATCACAGTTTTTTATCATTAACATAGATAACATTGATGATTTGATGTTAGAACTACCAATAACGTTAGTGATATGAATTTGATGTTTTATTATACGTTCTCAATTAAGACATTTTTGTTACCTTTTTAAATTAGTATATATTTTTAAATCTATTATTTACCTTTCTGATTTCTTGACAAGTAAAACGGGGTTTTTAACTGATGACGGCTTGCTTTAAAATTAAGAACCCACCCTTCTGAGCCGCTCATGCTGGAAGGTGGCAGAATAGTATGTTTGAATGAAGTTTACTATTTAATTGTTCGTTAGTTTCGTTGTTTTTTTTTTTATCATAACCTCTCAGTGTCTGATTCTTCAATTTTTAAAACATTTGTCTTATAATGAGTATCAGTAAATCGATACTTTATGAATAGGCTTTGTATTGATTTTATTTTATTGTATATTTAAAATATTATAATAGAAATCATTAAGATATATTATTGTGAGAAAGATCTTTTGTTAAATATTAATAATTAGCATATACGCTTTATGGAGGTTATGTCGAATCACACTTTATATCTGATGGATCCCGAAGAGGAAATAAATAAAAATATAGAAGTAAATAATCAGAATCTTTTGATCAAATGACTACTATTTAATACTACTATATATATATATATAAGCGCGGGGAAAAGAAGATAGGTTATTTTTTTTATCTCTTATGAGTAGATCTTGATAATGGCATAAACTCTAAAGTTAAAATATTTTAAAAATATTGATACTTATAAGCGATTTGAATTAACATGGATAATTGGTCGTCTTGTATCTGGATGTATTGATAGAGTGAATATGAAAATAGGATATATAATTAATATTATATGATAAAGTTATAATATATATAGCAATACAGATGCGATGACGAGGATAATTATAGACATTTTCATAAATCTATATATCCTATCCTGTTTTCATTTTCATTATATATATATTATTTTTAGGTTCAACCTGAACTTCGTCATACATATTCTTTCCTATATTTACTGTTCGTAAGAAGGTTGTATCTACAAGTTCATCCTATCCGATGTATAATGTTAATTATGGATACGTTTTATGGAAGTGTTAGTAGTTAACTTTATGACTTATGTAACTTCCATTAGTAAGAGAAAGCCAAATAATAACTCAAGATTTATCCATTCAATCATTATTGTGATTATAGATATAGATAATCACATTATTCTGATTAATTAAGTTCAATCTTTCAATCTTCTTTTCTTATTTAAAACAATTTATAAACTGACTTTTTTTATGACTTCTGTATTATATTTTTTTAGGTGC
>JABUQX010035693.1:15000-33123 GCA_015478945.1 Trachelipus rathkii | reverse complement strand
TGAGCAGTATTTTATGTCAGCTGGTAAGTGTAACTTAAGCTTTGTATTCTATAAAAAAATAAAAATCGAACCTTGATCACTATATTGGCTTCCCGATGACAAGTGTCAATATGACTCTTCTCTGTGACTAAGACTAAAACTCCATCTTCTTCATGCCTACGAGTATTCTCTTCTCCTTGGCGGAGGATGCGATAATAATCACTTTGACGAATGCAGACAAACTGACAATCGTCAACTTTAGAACGCATCACTCCCCTATGATACAATTTCTCCATGGTTGGAGTGATGCCGAAGCTATAAAAAATAAGGCAATATATTACTAACATGGATGGAGTAGGAATGGCAAAGTAATTTCAACTCAATTTACAGCAAATACTTAACCACGTTACAATACTCGTATGGTAAATTTGAAAATACTAACCTATCCCCTAAAAATAATTTATGTACAGTTCCATCAGGATGCATCACTTCAACGTGGCCATTTATTATCACACTCCAAGAATCAAGTTCTTCCCCATCATTCATCAAAATAGTGTCCGCCTCTTCAACAACGGCAAAGACCTTAAAAGAATAATTTTAGCATTTTTATTTAATTGGTTTGACTATTGACGAATATCCATGTACATCATATCAACAACCCCCAACTCCAGCTCGCCTGCACCACACAGAACCCGTCCAACAAACGCTGCAGTCAACTCAGAAACCTCCCATCTATGTAAGATATCGAACAGTCAGACTAACCACAATTAGTACCAGCCATCGAACTTGAATATACAATCTTGGGACCTTTCACACCAACGACATATTGAGGAACATTGAAGCACACCACCACATCAACAACTCACCACACACACTTTGAGGCAAATATAACAAACATACGCACACATGAAAATAATAAACAAATTTCCATTACGACAAGATTTATTTGTTTCAATTAATGCAAAGACTTAATGAAATATATTTTGTATAATGAACAACATCAAGAATTAATAAATCGGTTGAAACAATTTTTAAAATTTTTAGACAAAAAAAAAATTCTTCACAGTTCGTTACTCGAATTCTATTTATCAGTCGGACTCCCATCCGACCTGATCTTGACCTCGTTTATGCCATGGTTTGAATTTGTAGGGAGGCTTGCAAACCCACCAGTCCTGCCCTGGCACACTGTGCCTCTCCGCCTAACCTCCCCAGAACCACATTCGTAAAACTATGTCAAGAGCAGACAAGCTGACCTGTAAATTCACGAGCCAAAGGATAATCCAGTTCATTACAAATAATCCTGTGTAGTTTTACCTTAGCTCCACACTAACTCCTCACTTTGACTGTACCTTGCACTCACAGGACTTAACTTTCTTGTAAACACAAGGAAAACAATAAGACACAGTGATTAAAAACCATAAGGAAATGTTTGTGAGTATGGTAAAATGTGTAAACTGCTCGATAAAAATTTATTTACTAATCATTATCATCGAGCGCATCAGGTAGAAACTCACGTTTTCTTCCCGTTACAGTGATTATCATCGCGAGATTGATGCAATTAAAAAAGTATACTTAGCACACTTCCACTACCGCATTACCTACTCAGTCTTTACTGCTTAGTTATATCACTCTATTATGAATCATTATATATTATATATATATATATATATATCATTATATATTATATATAATATATATATATCTATTATTATATTATATATATTATATAATAATAGTATATAATATTAATGCATATATACCTATATATATCTAGTATATATTATACACATAACCAGACCATCTATACTAATATTAATATATCATATATATATATCTATATTATATATATATAATATATCTATATAGCATGTATATACACAAAAAACCAATTGTTACTAAGTACTACTATATATTATACTATATATATATATATTATTATAATAATACTACTTAAGTTTATATATATATATATATATATATATATATTTTCATAAAAATTTGCATAATTTTCATAGAAAAAATTATTCTTTACAATAATTAATACTTTAATAAAACATCACAATTAAAATTGTTAAAATTCAAAAAACAAAATCAAAATTCTTTTACTTTTAAAAATCAGGATGCCTTAAGGATATAAAGAAGAAAGCCAACTGAATTGAACACATATTTTCATTGTAAATTTTGCATTGTATTTTGTATCACTTCCTTGTTAACTCCCCATCTGACAGCAGACCTTTGAAAATCTATTAACAGTAAACCTATAATCTGTTTTGAATTTTACAATTTTAACTTGTGGATGTTTATAAGTATTAAATTTACTGTGGCCCTAGGGTGACTTCCATAATATATAAATAATATATACTATATATATATTTAATATACAGTATATATTATATCTAGTATATATATTATATATATAATATATGTATATTATTATACTAATATATATATTATATATATATAATATATTATAGCTATTATTATATATATATATATAATTATTGAGATTATATATTATATTATATATATATATTATATAATACTATTACTGCTTAATTGGTGAGAGTTAATATATAATATAATATTATGATATATATATATATATATATATAGTAATATAGATAGTATATTATACTAGTTATATATATATTGTCCTTTACCACTAAGTGAAAAATATCAATATAAAAATTGAAATATAAATCTAATAAAAAAATTTGATGAAATAATATAACATCCTCACGATTTTAACAATTATGCAATGAATTATGTTCTAATTACAATAATGGAGATCAATTTACCTCCACATTTTCCACTAAATCCTCTTCATCGGAGTCGACAACACTCTCCATAAGACCTGAAAGGTCAACGTCCTCGTGATCCAAGGAATGTATAGACTGACACATAGTGTCAGATCCCGAATAGGCACTCGAAGTATCCGACCCATCCCTTACAGAAGACCCCACGCTTCCTCTGGACCGGCCGCCTCGTAACAGATCAGGAAGGTCGTGATTTAGTTGTTGAAGATGTGGGTTTCCATGATAGTGAATAGGTGTTACCTCTGAGGTAGGGTTTAGGGGGCATCCGACACTACCAGCCCCCTTTAATGGTATATCTCTCGCATCCAGAGCGAAATGTAACTTCTCGTATGCCCTTGGATTAGCCGAAGAACGCTGTCCAGGATGTAGGAGTTGCACGTCTGGATAGTCAATCTGAAAAAAAAATCAAAATGTTAAAAGGAATTCATTTAAAAACAAAAACCTAAATCAATATGTCTTAATATCTTAATTTCAACGATAAAATTTTATTATGTATCATTTCTATCACAAATAATATTCAATTTAATATACGAAATTTTCATTTATAGTATCATAAATCCAACTTAATTGAAATTTCAAACTTTTAAAACCTTAAATTTTGGTACAAGTATTATGTTCGTTTATTTTACAAAAGGTAAATTTACTTATAAAGATAAATTAAAGAAAAATCATAGACCCATACAAGTTTCATTGATTAATGTCCGGCAAAAATAATTTATCTTTAATAACGGTAAAAATTTTACGTCTTATGTTAGTTTTTCCAGGTCTCTACTCTCTTTTCAAGATAGAGATGTGTGCCTGTGTGTGTGTGTGTGTGTGTGCGCAAAAAATACAAAAACACAGAAAAACTCATTGCAGACACGAGAACGCAACAGCAACGCGACGACAACACTGCGTATGTATCTATCTCTTAAACCAGACTAACAAAATCATGCCTGATATCGAAGAAAGCATATTAATATATATATAATACAGCTGTGAAGCTGACATGCTAAAATGACTGTAAGTCCTCATTACTACTATGTAGTGCTCTAGGCACAACGTAAGTAGCTACTAATTAAATAGTGATAGTGGCATACACTTAAGTCTTGTATGTATATGGTGATTACAGCGATTATCACTGCTATCCGTAACTACTCATAAACGCTCATGTACTATACGTACTCATAAGATATCACCACTATATAACTATAATTATCTATATTAATATATATATATTATATATACATATGATCATATATATATATATTCAATGTCTATTTTCCATAATAATAGAGAGAAGCATTAAACATCTGATAGTTAAGGATAGTACGATCGAACGAATGTTTTTAGAAGACCTTTCGCGAACGATAATGTATGATGTCGTAACTTCTATCCTTACAAGGGATTCTTCAAAATGAAGTTTGAAGCGTCATTGGGGGTTCATTCCGCTATTCTAATTAATGACTAATAAGTCACCTATACCTGAGTGTAATCATATAATGTCTGCATTCTATCATACGTTTATATATATATACTATATAAATAACTGTATATATATACTATATATTATATATATATTTATAAATTATAAGTATACCTATAACCAAAATAACCACACTATCGACCTCACCGTCCTCAAGCACTACAACCGCAACAACCAGCCGTCCGACACCGCCTGACGATGTTCTGCACACGTCATGATCGCCCTAATACCATGAGACATTATCCCGCACAGCGACGAGTTTAAAAGCTTCACTACGTCTCTATATAATCATAGCATATCCCGTACCATAGTATCAATAAACTCACAGCCGCAGCTCCAATCGAGATATATAACTATATCTATATCCTAACTAACAGGTATTTTCTTATTATATGATACAATATATATTATATATATTCTTATATATAATATAATATCTATATTATTACTATATATATTATATACGTATATTATATAATATATACTGATAACTATATATTTATTATAATATTATATTATGATATATACTTATATATAAATTATATATTATATATATATTTATAGTATATTATAATATATTATATATTATATATATATATAGTATATATATAAACAAAAGCTTTTTGTAAATATGCGTTAAGAAATTAAATAGAAATTAGATTTTATACTTTTCTTTTTACATCAAAGAAAGGAGAGTTGGAGGGAGGTTGGTGGGTCTCGAAGGGGTCAAGGGGCCCGGTAAAAGACATCAGCTAGTGTTGCAGAATTGTGTTTACCTTCTTTTTTTTTTTATTTATTTATTTATATTTAAATGGCTTTTTTTTTTTTATCAATGAATTTGCCGCTTCATCAAAACCTTCACGAAAACTAAGACAACCTTGCATTACCTTTTAAAAAAGAAATTTTTTTCCATGAAAACAAAAATAAAAATAACATTTAGAAAATTTTTACACCCGTTCACATTTCCTTCTCACCGAACAGACTACACTAACGCCACAATATACACTTATATACTATACTACAAGCTCTGTATATTCCCAGCACTACATACCTCTATATATCCTCAGTACTGCGAGTTCTTTTATCATAATATATATATTATATATATTACACTATATTATAATATAGGGTCTGCATAGAATAATATATATGTATATATAGTTTTCACCTACAATTCTATAATATTTTTGGTATCAAAATTACATGAAAGATAATAAGTTAGGATATTTTTTTAGTTGATTTAATTGAATTATATAATAAAAATAATGTATATTCAAAATACACTACAGATAAGTTTTAAGAAAGCTTAACAATTACCTACTTCTATCACTTGCAAGTCATATTTTCGCTATGAATTATACAAACAGTCCAAAAACTAAAATTCACAATAACGTTGATAGGTTCATGTGTCACCATGTTCTTAGTTCCACAATTTTATATTTTTCAATAGCAATCTCAATGTTTTAGTTTTTAAGATTATTATTATATGTTATAATATCTTAACAAACATTAAACAGCACTACACTTTAATCATTTTGATTCTGCCATAATTGTGAAGATTTGCACCGATTTTATAACAAACTAGATATTCTAGCTTAACTTAGCATGATAGAAATTTTCTTGCCCATATTATAATCATATCATATATATTTTATACTATATATATATTTATTTATCATATATATATTATATATATATTAATTATATATTCATATTTATATATTATATTATATCATATATTATATATATATATATATCCTCCAGTGAGCAAAGGCCAGAGGTTTACTAAATTCCACCCGCAATTTTGGAAAAATTGGAAACTATGGCCAAATTAAAGCCGGACATGCTCCTATACGGTGCAGGCAGTGGCACTTCTTACTTAAAGAAGTTGAAATAATAATACTAGAAGGTGTATTGGTCCCAGACTTTACCAGCGGTGTAGAGTAAAAAGATTGAGCATAGCAGGTAACGTTTGGGTCTCAGAAAGGTAAACATATGACGGAGAAAGGGTGGACTGATGAGTGAGTTAGACTGGGAGGCAGAGAGGAAGAACAGCTCTGGAATCGTGTAGAGTGGAATAAGAGGCAAACGTTTTGCAAACAGTTCAGCTTTAGCAGAAATTAAGACAGTAACATTGCCGTCAGAGATACAAGAGGAGGGAGAGAGGAAGAAGCAACAAGAGGAGGGAGAGAAGAAGAAGCAAAAAAAGGAGAAGACAGAGAAGAAGACAAGAGGAGGGAGAGAGGAAGAAGCAACAAGGGAGGAGGAGAGGAAGAAGAAGCAACAAGAGGAGGGAGAGAGAGAAAGAAGCAACAAGAGTAGGGAGAGAGAGATAAGAAACCACACAAGCAGGAGGGAGTAGAAGAAGATAAGTAAAGCAACAAGAGGGAGAGGAAGAAGCAACCAAGGAGGAGAGAGATCAAAGAAGCAACAAGAGTAGGGAGAGAGGAAGAAAGAAAAAGAGGAGGGAGAGAAGAAGAAGCAACAAGAGGGAGAGAGGAAGAAGCAACAGGTTCACTGCAGTTTACGTTTTTAAGATTATAAAATGTCAGAATCATTGTCGCTCCTGGATGAAATGTACAAGGGTAAGAGTTGCTGGATTTGAAGACAGATAATTTCTAATAAAACGAGGTTTATCAGTTTTAGTTCAAAGGGAAGATGACGAGAATAGTAAGTGTTGGCCTCCAATATTATATTATATACTATAATATATAGTATATTATATATTACTATAATCGTGTGAGTGTTATCATAACATATTTATATTATAATATATATATTTACTATATATACTAATACAATACCTATAGTATATATAGTGATCCTGGTAATCTGAAGAAATCACTCATGGGAGTCATTTTTATATTCACGCCTACTACTTATACTATAATAGACCTATATATATATAATATGTTATATTATATTATAATTATATAATTATTTTATATATATATATTTATATAGATATAATATATTAATATATATAATCCTGGTTAAGTGAAGCTCACTCATTGGAGTCGGTTTTAATTTATATGTTTATTATATTATATTATCTTATAATATATTTACTTTATATATAAATATAATATAGATATATATTTATATATATATAATATATTATATATATAATTTATTTATATATATATATAATAATTATGGAATTTTAAAATTTTGAATTTATTATGAGTATTTTATTATTCCTATATTTGAGATATTTGAGTAAACTTTTATTTTTAATATACTGAGGCATATTAGATACATCTGTATATTGAAACTATTACAGAGGCTACCATTAGTATTTTGTTAAAACGTATTGTTAGCTGAAGTGGGTAATGGTTATATGACTAAATATAATCCACCTTCCCAAGCAAAATTTTTTTAATTATTCATGCATATCATTAGTACACTTCCGTTGCCCAGCCGGAAACCGGAAAGATGCAAATGTCCAAATTCTGCGGCCGGACCGGAATTCCGGAAGTTTTACCACCTCGTAATATATACTAGCTAGATAGTCAAAGCTACTCTTTGATACGATAGATCCCTGTTTCGGCTGCATACTCATCCTAATCAGTCGAAACCCGCAACGTCCATTCCCATCTCCATATCGACTACCTCCTGGACACAACCACCCTCTTCGCATCACTCTTTCACCGTCTAGACCTCCTCATACCCGCAATGATTCTGGATTTTGCGTCATAACTCACATTGTTTGACTCCTTATCATTAGCGAGACTGGTATATAAATATGATAATAATTACCAGGTATTACTCTGCCCGTGATCGCAATAGGGAGGAACCAGTGGTTCCACGAGCTTGCTCATCTCCTCCCCTTATGGGACGGTAAACCGTAAGTATGACAACTACTTCCTATATTTAACAAGATACGTACAGCAAATATATAAATAATACATATGTGTACGATATCATTTCCCAATATAACACTGTTATTTCAAATATAATGTTATTTAATAGATATACTGTTTTGTTCTAAATTTCAGTTGAGTTATATATAATACTTCCATATACCATTACATTTTTGTCGACGACGCGTAGATAATAACTTACAAAGGATAAGATAAATAGCGTCCGTTGTTATTAATTTTTCGGCCCTCTTAAAGAAAAACGTCCTACCAGGTATTATGATTCTTATAAAATCTTAAGTTTTTCAACTAGAGTAATATACACAATCAATTCCATGCATCGTCACCATTTCCTCTTTTAACAGGAAAATGATGACGATTATTATTATTATTAATTATTATTGATTATTTCATTATTTATTATTATTCTTTGTATTAAAAATACTCTTTATAATTATAATTATTATTATTATTTATTCATTATTAATTATTATTAATTATTAATTATTAATTTTGGAATTCATTCGCCTGAAAATCAAGCTTGGGAACGTGAACGGTAGTGCGACATTTCCTTTTCCTACTAAAAAATAATATTAAAAAGAGAAAAATAAACTTTGCTAAAGTCAGATTCAGCAATGCAAATACGAAGCAGCGCTCGCACACACAAACACACGCACACACCCTCAAGCTAACTAAAAGGCCCTATTTAGAAATTCTTTTGATATGAAATGGAGAGTAATGCCAATTTCAAAATTCCTTTTTCCGTTAAAAGAAGGAAAAAAAAAAAGTTTCAATCCTTTAAATAAAAAAAAAATAATAAAAAAAAGTTCTAGTTTTATCCTTTTTTTTTCCTTTACTTTCTCCTTTTCCTTTCCTTTCTTTTCCATCTTTCGTGTTCACCGCCTCCGCTACCGAAAGTTGTTGAGTGGTTTTTTTTGTCCCCCCCACTCGCCTGTGTCAATATAGCATAATAAAGGGCAATTATACAGGGTGCGTATCGCGGATCAGCACTGCGAGGATTTAAAAGAGGTCTTTGTGAGAACATAAGACGATGCGCCCAAGGACCCTTCTATGGGCCACCCTGTAGCATGTTTACTATTTCTATTTGATAAAAGGTTCGAATGTCACAAAAAAAAAAAAAAAAAAATGTTCAGAAAAAATGAGATTAGATTTGGCCCCAGGGGGTGACCGATGCAAATTTATTGATTTAGCAAAAGGGGTTTCAATTTCACTTAATTGAACTGTGAAGTAATTTCTAAAAAGTTCTATATATATATATCATATAATACCTATAATATAATATTTGTGTCTACTGAATTATATATATATATATTTATCTTTTATATATATATATATATATTATATATAGTCTATATATATGTTTATATCATTATTATATATATCTTATATATTTTATATAAAATAATAATAATAATAATAATAATAATAATAATAATAATAATAATAATAATAATAATAATAATAATAAAGCCGATACTTTAACTAACGTTAGTATTGAAGTAAAAATATAAAAAGACTGTTTAATTAACTTGCTTCATTCATATAATTTTAGTTCAAAGTCAAAAGTTATAATAAATTGAATTGGAGGGAACCTTACGACTTCTTTAAGAACTAAATAAATAACCTAGTTATTTATTTGCTCACACAATGAATCAATTCACTTGCATATTTCATGAGTTAATATAAAAAAAAAAGTATGAATCGCTCTTACTCTTATTCACACAAAATAATTCGGCAATGAATCAAGGCATATATAAAACCAATTTTAAGATACATTTAGAATACACTAAACTGACCTTAAAATCTCTCTCTCTCTCTCTCTCTCTCTCTCTCTCTCTCTCTCTCTCTCTCTCTCTCTCATTAGGGTTGGTTGACCACCGCAATTTTCTGCACCACACTGCAAAAGGACTCACCAACTCTCTTTGCAATGCGTTCCCCACCGCATCGTGTCGCACCAACTATTTTGAAATGCTCACAGCACCGCACCCCTACAACCAACACTTTCTCCACTCATTCGAGATCACATAACGAGTACATCATTCCGATACGACTCATACCCATCATATCTCTGATTCAGACCCACATGCTATGCCATGTTAAACATCTTTCTATTTCGAAGAGCAATAAGCATATCATCCTTTTGGTTCGAAGGAAGAGTCGCAACAAAGTATTATTGAAGAAATATTTAATTAAATTATTATCCACTTCATTCAAAATAAATTAAATATAAAAAATATTCAATTATCATTATTATTATTTCCGAGATTTAAATTTTATTTGGTGAACAATAGGGATTACCATCGCCATATTTCAATAAAATAAAAACGGAAAGCAATTATAGATCTGCACTATATATACATATAAAGTATAATATAATATATATATATATTATTATATATAGTATATATATATATAAATATATATATATAATATATTTATAATAAATATAACAATATGTAATCGCTTTATATATTAAATATATAATATATTAATATATATAATTATATAATATTTATATATTATAATATATATAATATATATATATACATAATATATATATATATATAATTATAAATATTATATATATAATATAATATATATAATATATATGGTCTACCGGATAGGCCGGATAGTGAAAAATAATTATCAGCCGAATACCGGTAACAAGGTTTATGGTATTCATGACTTAAGAAAAAAAAATTCTGAAAAAATTTGCAATATTCTTAAAAAATAGATCAGACGTGGTTCCATGAAAAGCTGAACCACACTTTAGAACGCAATTTTATGCATAACGAACACCAAGAATTTCAAATACTTTTGATAAATATTTAAAGAGATGTTAGAGCTATCAAAGTTAACCAATATACAAGAAATATACAGCAATAGTGAACACAGTTCGGCTAAGGTTTATCTCTCTGATAAAAAAAAAAATATGCAGAAAGATGATTCATTTAATATCAGTTTTTCAAGAAATAATAAAGAAGCGATAATTAATATTTTATTTATGATACCAGTATTTTAATATCATTTACTTGTAGGACCATGGGAAAAAGTAAGAGATCAATATTTTAGGAGAAATCCATATTATTTTATTCAAATTCTTCCAATGTAGAAAAGAAAAAAGAAGGAACATTCGAGGAAAATTGAACAAGGCTTCTTCCAATGCAAGAAAGAAGAGAAGTTTACTTTATATTCAACACAACGGAAATAAATTTATTTTTCACTTCAGATTCTCATATATATCAATATATATATATATATATATTATTAATTATATATTATTTATATATTATATATTAATCTATAATATATATATATATATATATAATACTATATATATTATATTATTATTATTATACTAATATATATATATATTATATATATATATATATATTAATATGTATATATCATATTAGTATACTATTTTTGGTTATATAGTATATATTATTTGTACATCATAAATACATTAAATATTATCATAAATATATATATACTATATTACTATATACGTACTATATAATATATATACTAGTATATTAACCAACCAATTGAACCATAAGACTAGTGACTTCTCCAACACACTCCCTCAGACCCACAATCGCTAGATACATCAAAAGATTAATATACTAACATATACTCCCCAGCTAACGCTATAAGAATATGGTATTCAAACTTCTTCTCGGTAACAGAACACCCGTGTAAAATACATGGATTGAACACATGAAACACTATCACTGCCGCCCACCTCTCGAGTATACATTTCAAAAACGGCTGTTCCCCAAGGAGCAATCTCCTTCACTCAACCACCACTCACACGCCACTCACCTCAAACATCACGATAAGATCACAGGAAGTCAGCAACGATCCTACCACGCCGAAGCCAACAGAACCACCATCCCTAACACAAACATAACATCAGTCTACCCTAATCTCGGTCCCTGTAATGAAAGCCATGCACGATCACATTACCCGATAGACTTACCTTCGACACACACGCAGAATGTCTAACACCACGCATGTCTTCTTCCTTAACTCAACAATATAATTAACCAAACCACAGACTTAAGGCTAACCGGATATAGAATTGTCAGCATCACGAAATAAAATCTCAATTATACTAATATCACTCAATCAGACCCGTCAATTCTTCATGTGTGTAGTTTTCGGTTACTTTACCCAACCCCATAAATATCAATTTCCCTAAATAACAACTCACATCCCACTATAACAAAACACCCTAGTAATTCTAGGAGCTATCACTGGAACAGGTTAACTTTCTCCAAAATAACAATAAAAAGGTAAAACACTAAAAAACCTATCACGCACAAACAGACTAATCATAAACTATCCTCTATGGAACCATATAAGAACCTAGCACTAGCACATCAAAAACATATCAACAAACAGAATATTCCATTTCATCCAATATAGCTAAAACATATTTTCAGTTTCTCGTCCCATTTCATTTGAACTATCGCTTCACTTAGTATTGGCAATCCGTTTCATTAACCAAGGGAAACACTGAAACAAATACTACTAAAAACGAGAACAAAGTACAAGCATCATATTACAGGATGACACTAAGCAAACACTCGACAACATTGTACACGATGAACATACTCATCACGCTAGTAGATACTACCCATAGACAACACTAGAGAATAATGATCTCTATATCGCAACATATCTCCACACCCACGATCTTTACGCTCTAAAAACCACCAGACACACAAAAACCCCTGACAACAATATACACCTATCAGCCCCACTTCCTCCATATCGATTCCCCAGCCATATGTGATGAAAATCATTAGACATAACTCCTATAGTAATATCCAACCCCCCTACAAAACAACATCTCATATTCCAAACAAATAAACACTCGCCTAAACAGAAACAATATTTAAGAACCCAAGATTATTATACTAAATGATCCTCTCACGCAATAAATCAGCATTCGAATTTAAACTCCGCTTTCGTATAACCATCCAGTAATCTGTTAGCCAATGAATGTGGCCACCACCAAAATGCTAAACTCTAGCAGAAATCGATCAACATTATGAAATATAATAAACAGATGTGACATAAAACCGTATAACTCTACATGGCTGACTCCTTCCGTATCGATGAGACTAGTCCCAGAATCAATCCTCAATCATCACTCCAACCTCTTCAATCCCTCCATTTCCTCAGATTATCACCATCTAGCAAGATAAGCTCATTCGTCCCCAGTCAGTAAGCATGTCCACAAAATGATAACCCCCTTAGAAGGGACCCCTGTCAATAAAACTATACATACTCTCAAATATCTCGCACAAAGTGCCAACCGAGGCCCGGATAAACGTGTATTTATTTCGGTACTCTAACTAGACGGTCCATTACTAACCAGTCATCAAGGAACAACTTGGGGAATACAACTGTAAGCGATCTGTGAGTAGGAGGCCCTGTTGCGGCGGGTTCGGGTATCGCTAGTGAGCGTGGCCAACTCTGGAAAGAGGGTGGTCACGGGGGAGAAGTTTATTAATGCTAGGCGGATCGTAGTTATATATTATATATAATAATATAAATAATCATAATGATATATATATATTTTTGATTAAAATCTTGGAAAATTTTTGAATGATTGACCCATCATTTGAAATGGATTTTAAGGGAAATGTATTAGTTTTAAATTGATCTTTAATTTTTGTGAATAAAGTGTTTGTATTGTGACTTTACAATGTAGTTCATTTACATGTTGATCCATAGCTGTACCAAAAAGAGCTTTCAATAGGTTTACTCCAGCATTCAGGATTCCCCTAGTATTTTTGTGGTTCTTAGATCTATATGGGACATGACCCATGAATCGTTAAGTAAATTTTCTAATATAGAAAGTAAAAATACCAATTATTAAGCTTTAAGGCAAAAAATATCTAAATTCAATAGAGCTATTAGATTCATTCACGTCAATAAAGATTAGGTTATTTGTTGGAGAAAAAATAAGATGGGGGGGGGGTTGCTTGCAAAGATATGTCTAGGCAATATATTTAACAGACACGTATCCATTAATTCTATAAATAATTAACATCTTTGCTGATAGTTAATAAAAAAAATTGCATGTAAGAAATCTGCATTGCATTTAGAGAGTTGTAGTTCGCATAGAATGTTAAAAACTCAACTTTCAGCCAGAATACTAGGAAATTTAACATGACATTACATTAAATTACCACTTTGTGACCTTCTTGTTTATTCTGATATCTGTTTAAATTTAAATTGTTATCTGAAATCTCTTAAAAGAATTCATCAACTCGAAAAGAATAATCTCGTTCATTCACCATTAAATGTAACCGGACAGAAACGATTGTGCTTGAATATTTCAGAGATTGAACAAATATTCCCACATTCAAACGTTTGATTTTCAAACTTTAATTTTTATTTAGTTTATTTTTTATTTATTTTATTTTCTATTAATTTTATTTTATTTTATTTTTTATTTAAAATAAATAAAAAAATAAAATAAATAAAAAATAAAATAAATAAAAAAAAAGTTTGAAAATCAAAACGGTTTTGAAATGTGGGTAACATTTTTTTTATTTTATTTTTTATTTATTTTATATTTTATTTATTTCATTTTTCATTTATTTTATTTTATTTTATTTTTTTATTTATTTTATTTTTTATTTATTTTTTTTATTTTATTTTTTATTTATTTTATTTTTTATTTATTTTTTATATTTTATTTTTTATTTATTTTATTTTTATTTATTATTTATTATTTTATTTTTCTTTCATGGGTAAATAATTTAAAGTGGGTATTTTATAATTCAAGGTATCATTGTGGGACCCATTGGAAGTGAACTTGGAGCATTGGTCTGGGATCCAAAAGCCTAGTGAAGTGTCATTGGGGGACACGACAACAATCTTAAACAAGTGGTGCAAGTAACCGGTGCGGTGCTTGGAGAAAAGCAAGGTCGGCCCCGTTTATTTGAACGACATTTGACGAAACTGGTGGGTTCGCTATCCACTGGAGTTTCGGAGTGCCTCTGGAGCGCTTACAGTACCAACAAGGCGCCATTGGATCTTCAAAGCAAGGTGGGGTTTGGAGCACCCCAATAGGAGTTCCATTTTTGTCAGAAGCATTAAGTGGAATTTGGGTGACTCGGCTTCATCGAGGTAACAGGTCACTTGAGCATTGGAGGTGGTTTCGGAAAACATACAAAACACCTGTGGGTTCGCTGGAATTGATCAGTGATGGTCAGCACGGACCTGCCAATAAAATAAAAGTTACGTGGTAGTGTCCTTAATTCCTATGTTCATTTATTTAATGTGTATATTTGTACTTTAATTTAGATGTATAATTTCTTGATGTATATTGTTACTTTGATTTATTTATGTTGTATATACTTAATTCATTGCTATGAATATCTTCGAAGCTATTACAGCAAACATAAATATATACGAACATTCGCAGTAAATTGGAACATAAATCTATGAGCAGTTAAATCTGTTTTAAAAGAAAAAATATGAAATATATCCCTCAATATCTTTTTTTTTTGTTCTCCATTATTTTGATAGATAATACTTCTTGTATATAGTTCGCAACGATAGCCGTATAATATTTATAATACATATAATACAGTTTGTGCATATAGCCGTACAATTTTTATAATACAGATAAAACAGGTTGTACAGTTAGCTGTACAATTTCTACATTACAAATAATACATCTTGTACAGAGAGCCATCCAATTTCTACAATACAGATAATACACTTTGTGCTGATAGCCGTACAATTTCTATAATGCAGAGTGTACAGTTAGCTGTTCAATTTGTATACATTACATATAATATAGCTTATACAGATAGTGATCCAATTTCTACAATACAGATAATACAGTTGTACAGATAATAATCTATTTTTTACAATGCAAATAATACAGCTTGTACAGATAATCATCCATATTCTACAATACAGCTTGTACAGATAATCATGCATTTTCTACATACAGATAATACAGCTTGTACAGATAATCATGCATTTTCTACATACAGATAATACAGCTTGTACAGATAATCATGCATTTTCTACATACAGATAATACAGCTTGTACAGATAATCATGCATTTTCTACATACAGATAATACAGCTTGTACAGATAATCATGCATTTTCTACATACAGATAATACAGCTTGTACAGATAATCATGCACTTTCTACATACAGATAATACAGCTTGTACAGATAATCATGCATTTTCTACATACAGATAATACAGCTTGTACAGATAATCATGCATTTTCTACATACAGATAATACAGCTTGTACAGATAATCATGCATTTTCTACATACAGATAATACAGCTTGTACAGATAATCATGCATTTTCTACATACAGATAATACAGCTTGTACAGATAATCATGCATTTTCTACATACAGATAATACAGCTTGTACAGATAATCATGCACTTTCTACATACAGATAATACAGCTTGTACAGATAATCATGCATTTTCTACATACAGATAATACAGCTTGTACAGATAATCATGCATTTTCTACATACAGATAATACAGCTTGTACAGATAATCATGCATTTTCTACATACAGATAATACAGCTTGTACAGATAATCATGCACTTTCTACATACAGATAATACAGCTTGTACAGATAATCATGCATTTTCTACATACAGATAATACAGCTTGTACAGATAATCATGCATTTTCTACATACAGATAATACAGCTTGTACAGATAATCATGCATTTTCTACATACAGATAATACAGCTTGTACAGATAATCATGCATTTTCTACATACAGATAATACAGCTTGTACAGATAATCATGCATTTTCTACATACAGATAATACAGCTTGTACAGATAATCATGCATTTTCTACATACAGATAATACAGCTTGTACAGATAATCATGCATTTTCTACATACAGATAATACAGCTTGTACAGATAATCATGCATTTTCTACATACAGATAATACAGCTTGTACAGATAATCATGCACTTTCTACATACAGATAATACAGCTTGTACAGATAATCATGCATTTTCTACATACAGATAATACAGCTTGTACAGATAATCATGCATTTTCTACATACAGATAATACAGCTTGTACAGATAATCATGCATTTTCTACATACAGATAATACAGCTTGTACAGATAATCATGCATTTTCTACATACAGATAATACAGCTTGTACAGATAATCATGCACTTTCTACATACAGATAATACAGCTTGTACAGATAATCATGCATTTTCTACATACAGATAATACAGCTTGTACAGATAATCATGCATTTTCTACATACAGATAATACAGCTTGTACAGATAATCATGCATTTTCTACATACAGACAATACAGCTTGTACAGATAATCATGCATTTTCTACATATAGATAATACAGCTTGTACAGATAATCATGCATTTTCTACATACAGATAATACAGCTTGTACAGATAATCATGCACTTTCTATATACAGATAATACAGCTTGTACAGATAATCATGCACTTTCTACATACAGATAATACAGCTTGTACAGATAATCATGCATTTTCTACATACAGATAATACAGCTTGTACAGATAATCATGCATTTTCTACATACAGATAATACAGCTTGTACAGATAATCATGCATTTTCTACATACAGATAATACAGCTTGTACAGATAATCATGCATTTTCTACATACAGATAATACAGCTTGTACAGATAATCATGCATTTTCTACATACAGATAATACAGCTTGTACAGATAATCATGCACTTTCTACATACAGATAATACAGCTTGTACAGATAATCATGCATTTTCTACATACAGATAATACAGCTTGTACAGATAATCATGCATTTTCTACATACAGATAATACAGCTTGTACAGATAATCATGCATTTTCTACATACAGATAATACAGCTTGTACAGATAATCATGCATTTTCTACATACAGATAATACAGCTTGTACA
>JABUQX010035692.1:15000-25000 GCA_015478945.1 Trachelipus rathkii | reverse complement strand
GAGAGCTATTGTATCAACGCACTAAGACTTTATTTTGTTAATTCTTTTTTTTTAAAGTATATGGGTCACTTCACTTAGCACTATATTTGTTTATTGGCAATTTTAACTTTCACCACTTTTTTTTTATTGTTATGCGCCCCACAGATCAGAAAGGGGGGATTTGTCGCTCTGGGGTCACCAAAACTATTTACAAAGACTGATCTCTATAATGATTAATTGGCCCTATTTAAGAGATCACCTTGATATAGCAAATAATAAAATAGTTTTGCAATATTGAAACGTTCCTTTATTTATTTCTTTATTAATTATTTCTAATGACTATTTTACATGAACACACAATAGGATATTTCACTGTTGTTCAAAAATAAATGTTTACTTTTTAAATACTTTAAATCTGACTACAATTACAGTATCAATTTTTGGACCGAGAGAGTGTCAAGGTGTTGGCTCTCCGGGCTCTTTTTCTTAACTGCCCTCTATGCCAGTGGCACAGGCGTTTTGGGACAGAGTCACCTCGGTGACCTTGATACTATACAAAAATAAAGAATGAAACAATTATTTCGGGTTTTTAATTATAATCATTATACAAGGTTTTCCCTTTAACATATATAACTTTAAATATATATACATATATATATATATATATATATATATATATATATATATATATATATATATATATATATATATATATATATATATATATAATGATAATATATATATTATTTATATATTTATCATATATAATACTATATAATATATATAATAGTATATATATAGAATATATATATAATATATTAAAAAATAATTATATATATATATATATATATTTATATATATATATACAGTATATATTTCAACATATATATTTTACGGATTTTTTGTGGTTCTTAAATTTTTCAGCGGTTGCGGTTGCGGTTGCGGTTCTGCAATAAAAACAGAATTAACAATTGTTTTGTTTACTACTACTACTACTACTAATACTACTACTACTACTACTACTACTAATATATAAAATAATATAATAATAAAATAATAAATATAATAATAATAATAAAAATAATAATAATAATAATAATAATAATAATAATTAATAATAATAATAATTAATAATAATAATAATAATAATAATAATAATAATAATAATAATAATAATAATAATAATAATAATAATAATAATAATAATAATAATAATAATAATAATAATAATTAATTAATAAAAAAAATAAAACTTATATTATAATAATTAATAATAAAAATAATAATAATAATAATAATAATAAAAAATAATAATAATAATAATAATATTTTAGAAATTTATATCAGTTCTAATTTTAATGTGAGATTTTACAAGCCTTTTCCAATTTTCTAAAGGTATCAACCGCTTCATGATTGATTTTTTTAGGGACTATTCTAGAATAAAATAGAACAACCGCTTTCTGAACTTTTAATCTAATATTTCGCCTGGCCACTTCAGGCATCATAGGAGACGAATTCAAGACTAATTTAACAATTGATGAAACAAATTTAATGTTATTTAAATATAAATGTTAAGTAACAAATTAAAGTTTTATAACTAACGTAAATCTCAGATCCGTTAAATATAAATATATCAAAAGCAGAGATTCTATCTAGCCAAACCTAAAAAATGTTCAACAAATTTTCCATTTCATTGAATTTTAATATAGGTTACCGGCTTGTGCTTTTTAATTAAGAAGGACTCAGCCAGCCTCAATTCAAAGAAATTTCCCGCTCTGTGTAAGATGTTCAAAAATTAGAATGTCGAGATTGGGTTGGAGTTTCCATGTTCGTTCTTCAAGTGTTCAAATATTCTTACTGGGCCTGTATCTATGTTGGGAGACGCGGAGTTTGAGAGAATTAGTGGTATACCCGATGTAAGAGGCATTACAGCCATCTTTATTACAGTTAAATTGGTATACCACATGATTCACATTCTCCTTAGTCCCACTAGCTCTTTCAGAAAACATAGAAGAAAGTTTCAATGGCTTGTAATAACATCTAAGTTTTATTTCTTTAGTTTTAGATTTGGACTTGATGTGATACTGAACTATTTTCTTTAACCGGATGTTTTCATAATTAAATCGATCTACTGTTTGCGATATAAAAAAGAATGTCAAGCTGTCCCTTTTATCTTCTGCTTTTTCTTCGACAATTTTCTTATTTATAAAAGTTTTAATGATTTTATCTAGTACATTGACTTAGGAATATGGTTAATAGTAAGAATCTGTTTAATTCTTGAGAGCTCTGCGTCAAAAAGTTTCCAGTCAGAGCAAATACGGTAAGCTCTATGCAGTAAAGTTTTAATTAGGGCGATTTTGTAAGTAAGTGGAAGTGTGAACTGAAATTAGTTATATAGGCCTTTGTCAGTAGGTTTGACGTAAATATTTGTGGTGACTACTTGGATCAAAGGAGATGTTAACGTCTAAAAAATGGAAGAAGTATATTTTCAGATTTTTCAAAAGTAATTTAGGACACTTAAATTTTTGGTTCTCAATAAAGGACATTTAAACATCTTTCATCCCGTTTGAAAGACCACGAAGTGTCATTCCAACATATCGTATATATAGTCTGGGATTGAAAGAATATTTTTGCTTAATATTAAGTTTTCAATATGCGACATGTAGAAGTCAGCGATGAAGATGTTAATGTCTTTATTGAAGAACTCCAAAATTTAAGTGTCCTAAATTTTACTCTTTGAAAAATCTGAAAATAAACTCCTTCCATTTTTAGACGTTAACATCTCCTTTGATCCAAGTGGAGCCCTCAACACAAGTATTTTACGTCAAAACCTACTGACAAAGGCCTATATACTAATTTCAGTTCACACACTTACCCCTTACTTACAAAATCGCCCTAATTAAAACTTTACTGCATAGAGCTTATTGCATTTTTTGCTCTGACTGGAAACTTTTTGACGCAGAGCTCTCAAGAATTAAACAGAATCTTACTAATAATAACTCCCCAATATCTACTAGATAAAATCATTAAAACTTTTATAAATAAGAAAATTGTCGAAGAAAAAGCAGAAGATAAAAGGGACAGCTTGACATTCTTTTTTAGATCGCAAACAGTAGATCGATTTAATTATGAAAATATCCGGTTAAAGAAATAGTTCAGTATTTCACATTAAGTCCAAATCTTAAAACGAAAGAAATAAAACTTAGATGTTATTTACAAACCATTAAAACTATTTTCTGTTTTTCTGAAAGAGCTTAGTGGACTTAAGGGGAGAATGTGATCTGTTCTGTATACCAATTAACTGTAATAAAGATGCTGATAATGCCTCTTACATCGGGTATACCACTAATTTTCTCAAACTCCGCGTCTCACAACATAGATACAGGCCCAGTAAGATATTTGAACACTTGAAGAACAAACATGGAACCTCCCAAACCCAATCTCGACATTTCTAATTTTGACATCTTACACCGAGAGGGAAATTTCTTTGAATTGAGGTTGGCTGAGTCTCTCTTAATAAAAAAGCACAAGGCATTTACCGATATAAAGTTTAAAATGAATGGAAAATTTTTTTGATCTTCACCAATTTATTTATATAATTTCTAACTTTGTATATTTATTATTTAAGGATCTTAGATTTACGTTAGTAATATAAAAATTTTAATTTGTTACTTCACATTTATATTTAAATAACTTTTATTTTGTTTCATCAATTGTAAATTAGTCTAGAACTCGTCCCCTCCGATGATGCCTGAAGTGGCCAGCGAAATATTAGATTAAAAGTTCAGAAAGCGGTTATTCTATTTTATTCTAGAATAGTCCTGAAAAAAATCATCATGAAGCGCGGTTGATACCTTTAGAAAATTGGAAAAGCTTGTAAATCTCAACAATTAATAATAATAATAACCAATATAATATAATAATAAAAATAATGATAATAATTAATTACAATAATAATAACTAATGTATAGTATCAATAATAGTAATAATTAATAATAATAATAATAATAATAATAATAATAATAATAATAATAATAATAATAATAATAATAATAATAATAATAATAATAATAATAATAATAATAATAATAATTATTATTATTAATATTATTATTATTATTATTATTATTATTATTATTATTATTATTATTACGAGATTATTATTATTATTATTATTATTATTATTATTATTATTATTATTATTATTATTATTATTATTATTATTATTATTATTATTATCATTATTATCATCATCATCATCATCACTCACCTTCCTCCCCCAAGACTGGGGGAAAGGTGCGTCACATACGTCGGAAACTGAAAAGTAGTAGAAGAAGATGACGCAGGCTGAAAAGAAATCCCAGCCTTACGCCCCATTGATACTCATAAATGAGAATGCGTCGCAGCATGTAAAATCCACCCTATAGCTTCAGGGGACTGCAGCGGACCCTCACTGTTGCATCTCGTCAATGTAGAGTGCATCCCTTGGCCTAGGTGGACCAGAACCATACCCCAATAACAAAACCACATCATCCACTCCTATTGTGCACCAAAGGTCTGTGCCCTTACCGCTTACACTCTCCTTTGGGGTACCCAGAGATGGGTCTTCATGCATCTCTCTCTGGTGTGATTTCCATGTAGTGGAGCTCGTTGCTGAAAATTGTTCAGTTATGTATAGTAAACATTGAGATTATGTTGATGAGTGAGCTCATTCGTGAAAGCTTTTGTATGAACATGAAAGTAACCCTAATGATAAGCCTACAGTGTAAGCCTAACTGAATATCTGTTCATATAACATCAAACCTTGGTAAGTATGATAGTTAGTTTCTTTGTAGGGGCGTAAGGGAGTATGTTACGTTTTTTGATTCTGCGGTAGTTACTTTATTGATATCAATCCAGCTGTACTTTTGTTAATGTTGACTATTTATTCGTACGTAAGGTATGTTATGTTCTTAGTTTAGGTGATATTATGATAGCTTTACTGATATTAAAACTTTGTTATGAATACTAAATACTACTACTACTACTACTACTACTACTACTACTACTACTACTACTACTACTACTACTACTACTACTACTACTAATAATAATAATAATAATAATAATAATAATAAAAATAATAATAATAATAATAATAATAATAATAATAATCTGAGGAAGTTAGCAAGAAAATGTATGAAATAAATTGTCAAGAAAATTATAATTATGAAAAATTTGAACAATAATTATTTGCATCAATTATTTATAATTATCAAATTAAATGGAAAGCTTTTTATTTTAGAATAAAAACTTTATATGTAAATTTTACATGTCAGCAGTTTATTCACGCTTAATGTATGTCAGGGTATGTTATGGTACTATATGTTTTTTGGTAAGGAAATATTATGTTTGCGTTTATTCGTTGATCTGTATGATCGATAGGTTATTTTATGATGTTTGACATAGAATTTTGCTAATGTACACGTTTATTCGTAGTTCAAAATGATGTTATATATGATATGCAAGACACTTTGATGAATGTAGTATCAATTCATAGTTCAAGATGCTGGTATCTTTGATAGTTTTTTCACTTTGTTAAGAAATTTTTTAGGTAATACTGCTTTTAGCTGCTGATGATATGTTTGAAAAGCAGGGATAGGTTGAGTTTTGCTATGTAATGAAGGATAGGTTAATAACCTATTCAAAGGTCCAAATGTTAATGTCTTATGCGTAGTTCCAAATGTTAGTATATATTTTGCTAATGTCTACGTTTAATCATAGTTCAAAATGATTTTATATTTGATATGAGTAAAACTTTGATGAAGGTAGTGTCAATTCATAGTTCAAGATGCTGGTATCTTTGTTAGATAGGTCACTTTGTTAAGGGATTTTGTTAGATAATACTGCTTTAGCTGTTACTGATATGTTTGAAAAGCTGGGGATATATTGAGTTTTGTATGTCCTGTTAGTTTCTTTGCCATTGATAAGTAGGGAACTTTTTTTGTGAATGTTAGCAGATTATTCATACGTGAGGTATGGTAGGTTTGTCGTTGTACATTGTATTTTTAGTTCAGGTTATGATATGTTAGCTTTATTGATGGGAAAACTTTGTTACCTTAGCATATATTCGTTGGTCTGTATGATAATTATGTAAGGTTATGATAATTTTTTATTAAATGTTACTATGTTAAGGTAAAAATAACAATGATATGTTACAGGTGTGTTTGAAAAACTGTGAATAGGTTTTGCTCTATATGCAATGTTAGTTACTTTACTGTTGTTAAGTATGGATCTTTGTTAATGTTGGTTGTTTATTCATGCGTAAGGTATGTTAGGTTTGTCGTTGTGCATTAAATTCTTAGTTCACGTTATGATATGTTAGCTTTATTGATGTTAAAACTTTATTACGTTAGCATATATTCGTTGATCAGTATATAAAGAACTTATTTTTATGTTATGTTTATCCATATGGCTACTCGAAATATGACTTGAATCAAAAGATCAATGGATCAATAGATCAATAGATCATGGAAGGGTAGGTGGGGAGGGGAGTGGAGGGACGAGTGGTTTGGTTTACTGATTTATTGATTTACTGCTTTAAAATCAGTAAACTTTTACTCTTTACTATGGTACTTTATTCAAAGAACTTATTTTTATGTTATGTTTGGTTAAAACTTTGTTATTTTTATGTTATGTTTGGATAAACTTTGTTATGTTTGCAATTATTCGTTGGGGGGTTATGATAGTTAGGCAAGGTTATGATGAATTTTTGTTAAATATTACTATGTTAATGTAAAAAACTTTGCTTTGTTAGCATATATTCGTTGGTCTGTATGATAATTAGGCAGGGTTATGATAATTTTTTTTAAATATTACCATGTTAATGTAAAATTAGCATTGGTATGTTAGAGATATGCTTGACCAAAGTGTGAATAGGTTACGTTTTTGTACGCTGTGGTAGTTACTTAAGTATGGAACTTTGTTAATGTTAGCAGTTTATTCTTGCTTAAGGTGTGTTAGGTTTGTCGTTGTGCATTATATTCTTAGGTCAATGATAATTGATAGGTATGGAACTTTGATAATGTTAGCAGTTTATTCTTGCTTAAGGTGTGTTAGGTTTGTCGTTGTGCATTATATTCTTAGTTCAGGTGATGCTATAAGCTTTTTTAATGTAAAATCTTTGTTACGTTAGGACATATTTGTTGATCAGTATGATAATTATACAAGGTTATGATAAATTTTTGTTAAATATTACTATGTAATGTAAAATTAACATTGTTATGTAGGAGATATCCTTGACAAAGTGTGAATAGGTTACGTTTGCGTATGCTATGTTAGTTACTTTACTATTGGTAAGTGTGGAACTTTGTTAATGTTAACAGTTTATTCGTGCTTAAGGTGTGTTAGGTTTGTTTTTGTACATTATATTCTTAGTTCTGGTGATGCTATTTTTGCCTTAATAATGTGAAAACTTTGTTACGTTAGCATATATTGGTTGGTCAGTGTATAAAGAACTTGATTTAATGTTATGTTTATTCGGTCGTAAGGTAAGTTAGGTTTGTCGGTTTACATTATATTCGTAGTTCAGGTGATGCTATGTTAGCTTTATTAATGTGAAAACTTTGTTACGTTAGCATATATTCGCTGGTCAGTGTATAAAAAACTTGTTTTTTATGTTATGTTTATTCAAAATGATACTCGAAATGTGACTTAAAACAATAGATCAATAGATCATAGGATTGTAGGAGGAGGGGAGAAGGGTGCTGGGGAGGGTGGTTTGATTTACTGCTTAAGCTTTACTGCTGCTACTGCTTAAAACATAACTATTTTTGTAAAAAATATGACTTGAATCAATAGATCAATAGATCATGGAGGGAAAGGAGGGTATTGGGAGGTTGGTTTGATTTACTGATTTACTGTTTTACTGCTTTAGGGTATGTAAAATATAAAAATTTTAGTAAAAATTATGACTTGAATCAATAGATCAATAGATCAATAGATAAATAGATCATGGGTAGGGTGGTGAGAGTAGGATGTGTGGTTTGATTTACTGATTTACTGCTTTAGAGTGGTAAAAACACAAATTTTTTACATTTTAAACATGAAAAGAATTAAAATTTTAGTAAATACAAAATGTTTTAAGCAATAAAACAAAAATAAATCAAAAAATAAGAGAACATTATAAAAATTTGAAAATAAATTAAAAGAAATTAAATTGAAAACAAAATTAAACACAAAGAATAAATGTAAAACGGAAACTTATAAAATAAAATAGCAAATGAATGTTTACTAACTCAGCACCGAACCGCACCGCACCGGCTCCAGCATCGGTGTCGGTACCAATTGTATCTCCTTCTCAGTCTCCTTCCTCCATCCTTCCTCCTTCTTCCTTTCTCCGTCTTTTTCTGTTTGGCACTCAGCGCATTTCTTCTAGAGATTCCCCTCCGGGGGGGGCCCCAGACACCATTTACGACCTTACAACCACATATTCGAGTTCTACGAACTTATAAACATATTTTTTGATACAAATATGGGACTAAACGAAAATTTATTTACTCGGTACCGCACCGGCTCCAGCACCGGTGCCAACCTCGACTCCAAATTCTCTGACTCAGACTCCTTCTCTGACTCCTTCCTTCTATGACTCCGACTATCTATATAGTATTCGATAAGTTTCCTTTGTGACGTATTTTGAATGGGAACAAGGAAACTTGTCGAATCATTTTTAATTAAAAACTCCAATAATTTTAATAACTAAACAGAAAACCCATTTCATAGATAATATTACTAATTATTATTTGAAAAAGTCACTTACTAAAACTCGCAATCTCCTTAAACTATTATAAACTACTCATCACAATAAAGATGTTTCAAGCACAAACCAAGTAGCCAGATAGAAGAGCAAGTCATATTGTGAACTTCGATCTTTCATTTTAGTTAGTTTATGTTGGGTTTTCCTATGAAGAATATGTAAATCCCGCAAATGGCAAGAACAGCATGAAACGTTACCTTGCTTAGTATTTTCGCGTTTGGTTTGATAATGTTTTGAGTTGTGAATAAATCTAAAGTTTTTAATTTTTATTTTAAAATGCTACAAAGTGGGTTGTGTAAAAAGCATTAAAATCATGTTAACTATTTTTGTGTTTTGCGTCGCAATCAAGGGGTTTTGAAACAATTTAGTACATAAAAACAAGGGCTGCGTTGGAGTCCGTAAAATAAATTTTCTAGTCTACTCCGACTCCATTAAATGTTTTAAATCTTTTTTAATTTGGTTCGACCTTCGTATACCGACTTCGTTTTTGGCGTGTTTATTTCGTTTGCCGTGGAATTTCCGACTTCGTCATGTAGACTTACATAAAATTTAGATCTGCCGTATCGTCTGACTTTAAGAGCACTAAGAGAAAATTTTTCGACATCCCGACGGGAGCAGTGCCAATTCAAATATTTTCAGTGTGACTCTTTCTGTCATCATGCTTATCGTGCTGCTAGTAGTACATTGTAATACTTTTTTTTTTAAGTTTTCAAGTCTATTTTTATTTTTGCTTGCTTTTCTGTGTAAATAAAAATATACTCCTACTTTTCAATGAATCTTAATTCTCCAAATCTATTAGATATGTACTCTCGTAAAATGACATAAAGATGCAGGCTGCAAACACATTTACAAACAAATATATTCAGTCTTCGGAAACATAGTATAAAACGTATTATATATGCAATGTTTTTATTTTTAATTAAGAAACAGCCATTATATATTTATTACCTGTTTAATACCTTCAGTTTCAAGAAGTAACTTAATAAAAAGTTAAAATCATATACTTAATTACTTTGTCGATATATATATAATATATACTATAATATTATATTATATATATAATATATTATTTTGATTATATATATATATATTTATATATATATATATATATAATATATATATATATATATATACAGGGTTGGTTCAAAATTAATGTACTAACACTTTCGAAAGATCCTAAACAAACTTTAATATGTAATCATGAGGTGTATATATTTAAGAGGATTG
>JABUQX010035692.1:7500-10000 GCA_015478945.1 Trachelipus rathkii | reverse complement strand
TAAGGAGGAAAAAAGAACAATACTAAAAAGGTGTATACGTAGGAGAAAACAAGAGGTAAATGAACAGTTTGGGGAAGGAGGAGAATGAGGACATACATAGGAAATAGGAAGCTCTTTCTGAGGAAGCCGAAAGGTTAAGAATGAGAAATAAGGGGAATCTGCTTAGAAAATAATGAATAGGATGGTGCTTTTGTAACGATGAAATGGATGTGAGGGAAGTGTGGAAAGAACTACTTCGAAAAATCTGCACAAATATTAAAAGTAATCGATGGGTTTAGTGAATGTTGTGCGGTTTTGATGGTAGCAAGAAGGAATACGGTATTTTGGGGATAGGTTATATTAGTAAAAGGAGGAGGTAATGGGTAGGGTGAGAAAGTTGAGGAATGGTAAATCTGCAGGTATAGATGAAATTACTAGTGAAATGGTCAAGAGCGGAGGCGAGATGGTGATTGATTGGATTTGGAAGTTGTGTATAAAGCGTTTATGGAGGGTTTAGTTCCAAGGGATTGGAGGAGAGCGGAAATAGTACCTGTATAAAAGGGTAACGGAGAAAAGGGGAACTGTAGAAATAATAGGGGAATTAGTTTATTGAGTGTTTGTAGGGAAGGTCTACTGCTGTATTATTTGGCGAAAGAGTTCGTCGAGTGAGCTTGAGGGACTGATTGGTGCAAAGAACAAGGTGCGTTTAGGAGTGTAGAGGATGTGTGGAATCAAATCTTTACATTGAAACAAATGATTTGAGAAATGAGGAGAAGAAAGAAATAAATTGTATTTTTAGTTTTTAATGGATTGCACAAGGTCGTTAATGATAGAGTTAATAGGGAAGGCGTTATGGCAGTGTTATGTGATATACTGGGTTTAGTGGTAAAGGCTTTCTGAAATGTAATCTCAAAGTAATGTATGACGTTAGTGGAAGCGTGTTGTAAGAATAAATGAGTGTCAATGGTGATTGGTTTTGGTATTAAAATACGGAGTAACGACATGGGTTGTGTTACATGTCCCTTTGGTTAATTCAATTTGTATAATGATGGGGTTTATTAAAGAATTTGGGTGGGGAGGCAGGAAATGGTGTTAGAATGGTGGAGAATGGATTTGAGTGGAGGGTGCCCTACCTATTATATTGCGGATGATTGGTTCTTTGTGGCGAAACTGAAGAGAGTTTGAGAGGATTGATAAGAGATTTGGCAGGGTGTGTGAAAGGAGGGGTTTGAAAGTAAACGTGGGAATAAGAGTAAAGGTTATGGTTGTGAGTGAGGAACACAATCCTCAGTGTGAAGTTTTCATGTTAGTGGTGAGCAGTCTAGAACATAAGTGTCTGATTTAAATATTTAGGATATATGTTGGATGAGAAAGGGAACGGACGATGCAGAGTGTTAGTAGAAAAGTTGTGAATGGCAGGAAAGGTGGCTGGTGCAATTAAATGTTGGTGATGCAAAGGGACTAAGTCTTGAGTGTGCCATAGGGTCCTTACATGAGGGTATGTTGTTACCTGTGTATTGTATAGTAGGAGACTATGGTCTGGAATACGAAGTATACGATCTAAAGTTCAATGTGTTCAGATGGACAATCTTAGGTGTGGTTAGGTGTGAGAGAATTGAATAAAGAGAGGAATGAACGTATTAAGAAGTGGGGTGTGGTGTGAAGAAAGGGGTAAATGAGAGAATAAAATGAAATAAATGTTGAGATGGTTTGGTCATGTGGAAAGGATGAATGATAGTAGGTGGTTAAGGCGATGTATAGTGGTGAGTGTGTTGGGAAACCGACCGGCTAGGAGACCGAGAGAAAGTGGACTGAGTCGGTGAACGAATGTCTTAAGGAGAGAAATGTGAGTTTTGGCAGAGGCGAGAATAATGGTGCATGATAGGAGAGAATGGCGGGGTTTTGTATGGGGGAATGGTTGTGGCCCACCTGGGCCAGAGGATGAAACCCTTACTTGAACGATTTAAACATAGTGTAGGGTCAGGGTCCGTCACGGTCCCTGATGCTCTAGGGTGGATTTTCTGTCTGTAACGAGCTCTCACTACCTAATTAATGGTACAGAGGGGCGGTAAGGCTGGGGCTTTTCTTTTCGACGTTTGTCATGTTCTCTCTACTGCTTTTCTTTTTCCGATGCTTGTACAGCACCTTACCCCCAATCTTGGGGCAAAAGAGGAAGGTGAAGAAAGAAAGAAAGAGATATATATATATATACTATATATATATAATATATATATATATATATATATATATATATATATATATACTATATATATATATATATATTATATATATATATATATATATAAAATATAATATATATATATATATATATATATAATATATAATATATATATATATATATATATATATATATATATATTATCTATATATATATATATATATATATTATAATATAGAGAGAGAGAGAGAGAGAGAGAGAGAGATAGATAGATAGATAGATACGATAGATGGATGGATAGATAAGTATTAGATAGATAGATGAGAATAGATAGATAGATCA
>JABUQX010035692.1:0-2500 GCA_015478945.1 Trachelipus rathkii | reverse complement strand
GTAACAAATATCATTAAATCCGGAGAAAATAGTAGTACACTTAAAAAACTACCCTGCGTAACGCCTTCATCCAGAGTAAAATGGCGTGACAGAATAGAAGAACACCGAACCTGGATAGACTGTGTGACAAAGGCATTTTGAGTAAAAAGAGGAGTTTCAGCGGAATAACCAAGCGAATTGGAGTTTAAGCGAGAATCCAATTTCTCCACGCTTGTGTCGTAAGCTTTTACAAGGTCAAAAAGCACCAAAAGAACCATCCACCATTTAGAGGCTTCCCCTGATGGCTGGTCAGTTTAATAAGGGCTCCACAGTCGAGCGATTTTTTGCGGAAACCAATTGGAAGTTTGAGAAAGCTTGACGGCTCTCCAGAACGGATTAGTGGGCCAAAACGCATTTTCTCATTAACTTTACAGGAGTGACAGGTAAGCGAAATGCCAATTCTTTGGTTGTCTGCCAACTTCGGATCTTTTCCATGTTTGGGTATAGGGATTACGAAAGCTGTAGTCCAAATAGATGGAAAAGAAGATTCGATCCAGATTATGTTATATAAAAATCCAGCAAAAATGCTGACGCCGGAGAGGATTGGATATGACTGACATGATGTACGAATTCTGTCTGGACCACAGGGCACCGTCTTTTGCTATTTGCCAATGCAGTTGATACTCTGCAAGTGTTAAAAAGACGGTTGTAGGTATGATCTCCCCCTTTCTGTTGAAAAGTCTGGTAGTGCTGTGTCAGTTCTCAGTTTTGAAAGGCTTCCAGTGTAGCGGAATGAACTTGAATGGCTAGCAAAGCTATAAACCTAACGCATCCGCTACCACGCAGGAGCGGAAAAATCGATCATTATATATGGTGCATAACGAGAGGACTGTGGTGAGGAGTTTTATTGGACGACGAGATATTTTCTGTGTAATTTTCCACACTAAAGGAAGGGGAGTTGTTGGAGTCACAGTCGATAATGTAAGTTCGCAAAATATTGTTTACGCGTTTGACGATTAAATTCGCCGAGATCCTCACTGCGCTAGTTTAAAAATAATATGCTTTGGGGTGGTACGGGGTCTTTTTGTAATGGCCTGTAGAGTTTCTCTTCTCTCGTTGGCCTTGTTGCGCACTCTTGGGACCAACCAAGGGGTTGCCGACAGCATACTGCGGATCAACTGCGGGGTGCAAGCTTCCGCTGTCGAGGATGACTACTTCTGGAAAAAGCAAAAGGCATCATCAACAGTCCGGAAATCGGTTATTGAAAGGAGAAAGAGGGATAGCTGTGGCCTGATAAAAAGGAGCCCACTCCGCTCGATCGTAACGCCAGCTGGAGTTGGGTTTTTGCTAGGGCTTGGGAACAGAGCTCATTTTAATTTGCTATTGGGTTAATGATGCGCTGCCGAAATAAGTAATACACCTGGACCAGGTAAACGATCCATAAGGGATGGAGCAAAAAGGATATATCAATAACAAGAAGAAGTGGTGTGTATCTAAACGGTTCATAGTTGGGGAGCCCTGTGTTTAAGGATCAGGGAAAAGGGGGTTAGGAGATCTATTAAGATCTTGGACTTAGATGAAGTGACAAGAGTCACCCCATAAGGGGTTGCGGAGGTTGAAGTCACCTAGTATAAACAACCGGAGTAGGGAACTGTTTAAAAAGATCAGCTAGGTCGACCTTAGTAAATTCCCTACTCGGAGCTAAGTAGATTGAACATACAGTAATGTCGATGGACAAGTGAATTCTTGCCGCTACTGCATGAGTTTGGTTTGGAGACGGGGAGGGGGAACTGGGAATAGGGCGATTGATTTTGTGAATGACGTATTCCTGCCCTTCTTCTATCATTGTCACCTCTTTCTATAGAAGTTAACGGCGATTTATATTCAGATGGTTGAAAGAAGTCACGATGACATAGTCGAAGATCCTGCAAACATATACACTTTGGTGTACATATGTTTATTTGTTGAACAAATTTTTTCGAAAATTTTTTTTTTTTTTTTTTTTGTTTTTTTTTTTTTTCAGTTTTTAAGCCACGACAATTCTATTGAAGGAAAGTAGTCATGGTGAGTTATGAATATATATGAATCGGTGGTCTATTAGAGACAATTGTCACTGATGTGACACGGGGGTAATGTTAAAGGTGGGTTCAAATTGCAGAAGGGAAGGTTGAGACCTGGGTCTCGGCGAGGAGGAGGAACAAAACCTGGGGAAATGGTAAGTCAATACACCAGAGATTTGTTAGGTTGTATGACATCTTTTAGGGAGGAGTTTTCAAGATGTAATTTGTGAAAGAGCTTCACCATGAATGCGAGATAAGTTGAAATTCAACCGAATCCAACTTGTTATGTGGTGTATGGTTAAGTTTAGAAGAGCCCAATCTCGGTTAAAAAAATGCCCCCCCTCAATAAATTTATTAGTGAGAGCAGTAATTAGACATCGCTTTGGCAAAGCAGATTCAGAAAATGTGGGAGGACTAAAGTTGTTTCCATGGAAATGGGGGAGGAAGGTGTCACTGGAAAA